>JAPYZK010000035.1:0-60484 GCA_030522785.1 Platygaster equestris
ATTCGACACTTTCGTAAACAACAACAAAAACATTGCAGCAACACACAGTTCTGTAATTTTGAGGTTAGGGCTGGGGAATTTGACGTTTCGATATATGTCAAGTCACTCGTCCGCCATCTTGTTTCAATTATCCGTGCGTAAACGGTCGCTAAACTGAGCGTGAGTGAGTAAATAACTATAGGTCGTTAAGATGAGAGTGGGCGAACAGCTTATTCGCCCACTAGTGGGCGAACGAGTTCATCACTCGCATGCCATACGTCAACAGTCAGGTAATTCATTATTTCGTCCACTCTTAACAGGGCCACGAAATAACATATTTCTCGCGGGCGTTGAATAAAAAAAGATAACAACTTCCTTTGTCATATGCATTCTCAGACACCCGTAAATCGCCGCCATTGAAGCCATTCCCATCCTGGGATGCGCACCAGTACGCTACTTCCGGGGTGCCGGAAATCGTCTCGCCCTTCCGGGTGCGCGCCGACAGGTGCGACCGCCTCTGGGTCGTGGACACTGGCCTCATCGACATTCTCGGCTCCCCCGAGCAACTCATTCCTCCCACGCTCTTGGTCTACAACCTTACCAACAACCAGCTCATTCTCAAATACGTCATCCCCGAGGAGCAAAGAAACCCGGATTCCTTGATTGCGAATATCGCGGTCGAAGATCATCACTCCTGCGGTGACACTTTCGCGTATCTCGGAGATTTGGGGGGACCCGGAATCGTTGTGTACTCATGGAAGCTGAGGACTTCTTGGCTTGTGAAGCATCACTATTTCCATCCAGATCCTTTGGTGAGAGATATATCTTTTTGATTACTTCAATTGTAACCTTAAAATTGATAGTTGAGAATGGTTATGATAGATATAGGGTGACCAATGTTTCGATTTTGTTTGTTCTTTTACCCTGATAGAATACGTTTGCATCAAAGATACGACTGGATTTTTGTGCAAACTTTGATGTAAACTTTGCACAAATCCTCATGTAAAGCGTTTGTACAAACGTTTTCGCAAATATGTGGACGCATCCAACATCAAAATTTGTGCAAACTTCGGGCAAACGTTTGCATCCAAGCGCGTTTGCATGAAATTAGCACAAATTTCGTGCAAACTGTTCTATCGGGGTAGTTTACAAGAAAATGACATAGTTCACAACTCATTCAATCGATTACACAATGAAAAGTTTGATAAATTTTCTTACAAATTGGATTTTTTAATGAAGTGTTGTTAAAATTTATAATCTTCAAAAATACGGGCAGAAAGAAATTTACATTAGAGTATTATACACTATACTTAATTCGGTACGAAAATGTTCAACATTTCGGGATGATATATTCATTGCGATCGCGAAAATTTGGAAAATTTGACGATCGATAAGATTGAATTTTTATTTGTGTTTCATTAATAGATCATTTTGTCAATGTTGCTAAAGATTTGACACGTAGTTCATTGATCGAAGTAGGAAAGTTTCACTATTTCGAGTGTTGCTATTTTTCTATAACTAACTCCAAACTTTCATTGTAATCACATTTTCTACATTTTCAAGCTTCGATTCGCAAAATCTCATCGTGAAATTTCCCACGTCTCAAGTTCCTGAATACAAAAATGGATCGGAAATCTGAAATACTACCAAAAAATCAGAGTTGCAAATTTATATTCTGAAATTCGAAACTGCATTTTTCATTGATCTTCAACTTTCGAAACAATCGAATTATAATTTATCATCGAGTTGAAGTTACGTGACGCTAAATGAACCAAATGTTCATGCATTTAATATTACGAAAGATAACATTTTTTTCCATGCAATTTCAATCTCTGTAATACTTTCCACATTGTAAATACAATTATAAAGAGTCACTTTCACCCTGTAAAAACTAGTCCGATTATGATCATAATTTTTCGTGAGAAAGTGTGAAGTTACGGCATGCATTTTTTCCCACTTAATCCTCTCATTCCACTGATTAATTTTCCGTTCAATTAAGAATCACAAATCACAATTAGTCATTTCTAGAAAGTAGCTCAAGTACTAAATCATTCATCAAATGTGGAGCGTACGTACGATTGGTTGCTCTCACGCGTTATCAAAAGAATCGGATTCTGTGGCTTTGTGACTTTGAATGATAAGCTCCCTAGCCAGTTGAGGGCGACGTTTTATCGTCACTTTTTTTGAGCGATGAAAAATTTCTCAAACAAATCCAAATTTTTTAATTTTTCAGATAAATTGAACTCTCCAAATTTTATGAAAAACTGAAATTTTCAACATTTTCGGGGAACTCAAAATATTCAGAATTTTCGAACAATTTCGGACTCAATAAATTCCAGAAAAATTTAGAATTCTTGTAATTTTCTGAGAAATCAAAATTTTCGAATATTTCAAAAAAATTAAATTTCGTAATTGAAATAAAAACATAACATTTTGATATCTTTCGTAAAACTGAGGTTTTTCATATTTTTAAAAGAAAAAATTTTACGAATTTACGAAAAATTTGATGATTTTGAAACTTTTTAAAACACTTGAATTGTTTTTAAAATCGAATTTCTCGAATTTTTTTAAAAACTCGAAATTTTGCGAGTCATTGTGGAAAACATCAAATTTTCACAGTAAAAAGAAATTGAAATTTCAAATTGTTTCCAAAAACTACCAATTTCCGAATTTTCAATAAAACTCTGAACGTCGAATTTTTTTTTAAGACCCAAAATACTTAAATTTTCGGAATAACTCGAAATTTGCGAATCTGCAGTTATAGAACTAAAAATTTTCGAATTTCCGAAAAACTTAGAATTTCGTCAATAAGAAAAAAAATAAATAAATAAAAAAATAAACATAAAATTTACGATTGTTTCCAAAAACTAACAATTTCTAAAATTTTTATGAAACTGTGAATATCAAAATTTCCGAAAAATCCAAAATATTTAAATTTTCAGAAAAAACTCAAAATTTGCTAATCTGTTGTAGAACTACAAATTGTCGTATTTCCGAAAAACTTAGAATTTTTTCATAAACAAAAAAAAACTTAAAAGTCACTAATGTTTCTGAAATCTAAAAATTACCAAAGTTATCGAAAAAACTCCAACATTTTAAATTTCCTTGAAAACCCGAGATTTTCAAATTCCAAAAAAACATTGAATTTCAAAAACTTCTGAGAAACTCAGAATTTAAAAATTTTTAGAACTCACATGTTGCAAATTTTGAAAAAAACGATTAAAAATACAATCATGTATCAAAGATCGTATACCGGCATATTAAGATTGTACTAAATGCAAATTCAATTTATTTCGTTCGTAAAACGCTCTGGAATTGATTTTTTTATGATTTTACATGGTGACTAAAACGTCGTCCAATCATCGCTTACTGGAGACGTTTTGGCGTCGAAATCTTGTCGCTCCCAGCTGGCTGTCTATAATGCCTATAATAGTAGAACATTGCCAAAAAATCTCATCAGCTATAATGAAAAACACAATTTACATATCTGGAGAATGATGAATGTCCAGGAACTAACTTTAACGAAAGAAATATCTACGTAATTTCGATTCTTTATAGTCGCCGCTGAACAGTCTCTGAATTAAGATCCCGTTCGAAAGTCACCGCAATTTTTGTAATCAGAGAAAGTATCATTATTCTGGAAAAAGTAAAATTGGAAGAAAAAATCTCCATATTGTTCAAAAGTCGTTACGACTCAATTTCTCTAGAACTTTGGAATTTTCTCGAAAACAGTTTTACCTCGAGTTTTACCCAGTTTTGGATAAAATGGAGTTTGATATCAATAAATAAGTAATTATGAGATAGTTATCGGTATTCCAAACTTCATGAGATCAAGTAAGCGTATCTAACGATTGTGAAAATTTGACGATTTCTGGATTTTCTTTATAATTTTTGAATTCTGCCAATTTTTAAACTTCTACGAAATGTTCATAATTTTCGAGTTTTACCAATTTTTCAATATTTTTGGATTTTCGAAACTTTCGGATTTTGTGAGATCAGAGAATTTTTCGGGATTGCAAAATTTTCCGTATTTTTGAAAAGATCTTTCAAATTCTCGAAATTTAACTACATTTTTGAAATGTTTACAATTTTTAATACTTTGGAATTCTTAGAAATGTCATGATTGAATAATAATAAATTCATGATTTGCGAGTTTTCCCAATTTTTTAGTATTTTTCAATTTTTCAAAACTTTTGGATTTTGTGCGATTAACGAATTTTTCGACATTCCAAAAATTTCCAAATTTTCTAAAAGATCTTTAAAAATTTTGGAATTTAACTAAATTTTAGGAATATTCACGATTCTTAATACTTTGGAATTCTTCGAAATGTTCATGATTTCCAAGTTCTGCCAATTTTTAAGTATTTTTGGATTTTTGAAAAATTTCGAGTTTTGCGGGATCAATGAATTTTTCGACATTCAAAAATTGTCCATATTTTCAAAAAGATATTCCAAATTTTCAAAATTTGAATGAATTTTTGAAATACTCACAACTTTAAATACTTTAGAATTCCACGAAATGTTTATGATTTTCAAATATTTCCAGTTTTTCAGTATTTTTGCATTTCTCGGATTTTATGAGATTAGAGAATTTTTGAAAATTCCAAAAATTCCCATATTTTTTAAAAGATCTTTCAAATTTTTCGAATACTCACAATTTTCAATACTTTGGAATTCTTTGAAATGTGCATGATTTCCAAGTTTTCCCAATTCTTCAGTATTTTTAGATTTTCTGAAACTTTCGGATTTTTTGCGACCAACGAATTTTTCGAGATTCCAAAAATTTACGTAATATCTAAGAGACATTATAAATTCCCGAAATCCAGTTAAATTTTTGGAATATTCACGATTTTTAATACTTTGGAATTCTTTGAAATGTTCATGATTTCCAAGTTTTCCTGATTTTTCAATATTTCTGGATTTTTCGAAACTTTCGGATTTTGTGAGATCAACGAATTTTTCGAGATATCAAATTTTAAAAAGATTTTCCGAATTGTCGAAATATTCACAATTTTCAATACTCTGGAATTCTACGGAATGTTCATGATTTTTGATTTTTCCCAATTTTTCGGATTTTTCGAAACTTTCGGATTTTGTGAGATCAACAAATTTTTCGAGATTCCAAAATGTTCCATATTTTCGAAACGATTTTCCAAAATTTTGAAATTCATGTAAATTATTCATAAATTCATAATTTTGAATACTTCAGGAATCGTTAGCATTTTAGAATGATCCTAAAATTCTGAAATGTTACCTATACCAATTTCCCAGATTTTGGAATTTCTTAAAATTTTTCATAATGACAACAATTTTCAATTCTCAAAAAGTTGGCGAATCATAAAAAAATATAAATTAATTCAAAGAATTTTGAAAAAATCGTATCTGTTTGAAATAATCCAAAATTTTGCATCTTAAATTTAATGAAAAATTTTTTATTGCTATTTTTAAGGAAAGTTTATACGATTCTGAAACTTTATTATCTGGAATTTTTTTTTGTACCTTGATTATTTTTCAAATAATCGATGATTGAAAATTTTCCGTTTTTTTTTTTTTTTTTTTTTTTTTTTTTTTTTAATAATTTTTATCTATTATTTTGCTCTAAAGAATGCTCAAAAAATTTTCCGAAGATATCAAAATTTCAGTTGCAAATCTGATGTGGAATGGCACATAGGCAAATTTTTGTTCCCAACCAGACCTACAAACGACATACTATAAGTTACTTGAAAAGTTCAAAGTCACCGTAGCACCGTGTAATCATCCAAACCGAGTGAAATGCGTCGTTCGAGTGAACCGTGGAAATTTATGAGCCAGCGATTTGATTAGAAAGTGCAAAAACGCGAGTTAATGAAAAATAGGTATGACCTGGGGATCCAGTAACACGCGGAAGAATTTTCAAAACAGCTCCATAATTTTCCCTCCGTAACGACGTCATTGAAAATTCTCTCATGTCGAAGTGGCTACTTGCGAACATTATTGCTTTCATTATATTGCTCCACGTGTAAAAGATCGTTAACGCGCTTTTAAATGGACGGAAATTGACGTCGCATTAGTTTGAGCGCAGCGTAGAATAAACAGCTGTTTTTATCTCCCTATTCAGCAAGTATAAAACATTGCTATAAATCTTCTCTATCAATTAAAAAAAAGTTTATTTATCGGAGAATTAATTTGAAATATAATATTGATATTGATACTATTCCCACCATGTGGGGTAATTAAGGGAGAGCTCTTACGAAAAAGACCCCGAACTTTTTCAGGGTTACCCTGAAAGTTCAGGGTATAACCCTCAAATTTGAGGGTCACCCTCACATTTCTTAGGGTTACCTTCGAACTTCAGGGTATAACCCTCAACTCATTTCAGGGCTACACTCAAACCTAAGAGTAATACTAACTATTTTCAGGGTTACCCTCAAACTTCAGGGCAAACCCTCAACTTATTTCAGGGTTACCCTCAAACTTTAGGATAAACCCAGAACTCATTTCAGAGTTACCCTCAAACTTCAGAGTAACCCTGACTTTTTTCAGGGTTACCCTCAAACTTCAGGATAAACCTTCAACTCATTTCAGGGTTACCCTCAAACTTCAGGGTAAACCCTCAACTTATTTCAGGGTTACCCTCAAACTTCAGGGTAAACCCTGAACTCATTTCAGGGTTACCCTCAAACTTCAGGGTCAACCCTCAACTTATTTCAGGGTTACCCTCAAACTTTAGGGTAAACTCTGAACTTATTTCAAAGTTACCCTCCTTCAAATTTAAGAGTAACCCTGACTTTTTTTACAGTTACCCTCAAACTTCAGGGTACACCCCTAAAAAGGATTCAGGGTTATATCCTGAAGTTTGGGGGTAACCCTGAAATTTGAGGGTTATACCCTAAAGTTTCAGAGTAGCCCTGAACACTCAGACGTTTTCGAAGTTTTATGTCAAGTGTTATCCCATGACTGATCAGTGATAAGCGTATAAACTCAACTTTTTCCAAAGTACGCTATTGCAGTCACACGTGCTGTCACACGTGTCATTTCTAGGCTCTTAATTCACCGCATGATATGATTATTGAGTTAACGTTTTCGGGTGCTTATTCTGGCTGAACCATTTTTATATTATTAAAATATTGTGAAAAAATATAAAAGTCTCTGGAAAAGTTTGCACCCACTACTATGTCCTAGGCGAGTTAGTAATCAGACTTTATTATCCAATTATTCATTATGATTGAAACTCTTTTCTCGTAGAAGTGAAATATTTTGTGCTTTCCAACCAAAAAGATGATTAGCTGACATGATAGAGCATGAGCTTCGTGATCGCGAAGTTGGGAGTTCAAGTCCTGCTCGTGCTAATTTATTTTAAATCTACTTTTATCATGGTAAAAATTTTTTATCTATAGCAGTATTCTGTTACCGTTACTAATTAACATTTGGTCAGCAATAATGGTTATTTATTATTGATTAGCGATTAAAAAGTTGAGGGTTACCCTGAAAGTTCAGTGGTTCAAATAACCTTGAAAATTTTGAGGGTTTAACCCTGAAAATTTTCAGTGTTAAACCCTGAAAAATTCAGGGTTTTTTCCTTAAGGGAATTCAGACACTCTGCCTCCCTCCGACTGCACGAGGCCGATTTTTCTGAAAATTACAGTGTACATGTGAACAAAAAAACGGTTTCTGAAACATCATTATTTTTGAGATTTGACAAATTATTGAGTGTCTTTCGTACGAAGTTACGTAAATTCACCCGAAAAATTTGAACGTCTTCCATAAACGGGTAAAGTTTGGCTAGAGAAGTGAAAGAAGCATCGCTAAAAAAGTGAAAAGGTTATATTTCGATGTCTACTTAATTTTACAAATAACATTCTGACAACTTGAATGATTTTTTTCAAGGTGTCCGAACTCTCCCTCAAAAATTTCAACGGACGAATTTTCAACTTCATTAAAAATGTGAAAGGTTATTATTAAACAATTAGAAGTATTATTTAAACTCCAAGGGTTAGTTCTAAAGATAAACAATTGGAATTGAAAACGTATCATTATTCTCATTTTTGCGACTGCAACAGCGATTCCAAAACGCTTCTTCACTTACCCTAAAGTAGGTAGTCGATATAGAAAGTCTAAAATGACCCATCTGTGAAATTTTGGAAAGGGCTCAGAATTTGAATTCTATATGGCGGGGCATATCGAAACTAAGCTAAAACTCGATTCGCGGGACGGAAAAATCTGGGGTTCATCCACCATCTTGGAAAAAAGGGGTGAAATGGTTTTTTCTTATTATTTCGAGTACTATCAATTTGTCACGAAAAACACAGGAATAACTTTTAGTTACATTGATGGAGATATACATTTTCTATCAACAATTTTTTTTACTAGCTTGCATATTTTACAAGTTACCAACAAATATGTTGGAAAAAATAGGGCGAATTTTTACCTTTTGGCGCATTCCTTCCAAACGGTCAATTTTACGAGAAATTTGCCTTTTTAACTACGATTCTAACGCTAGTGATATTATCGAAATCGGATAATTCGACTGGCCATAATGAATTTTTCAATGAAAAACTGCCATAAACTTTGATTATTGATATTACTTTTTTATGGAATCCTGTTGGATTTGTAATGTAAAATACTATTGAGAAAACGTATTCAGGATAAAAAATGAACTTTTGCCCAACTCGGGTGACCCGTTTGATAAATTCTGTCTCAACTTCTGGGTTTTCTAGATTCTTTAACGATATTCGTAACGATTTCAAGTGATTTCAAAAAAGTTGAGAATCCTCATAACTGAAGTTTGAAATTTTGATTGTATTGGATTATTGAATTTTTTACATTATTATTTCGAATTCCACAATTTCCAAACTCAAAATTTCTGATCTCCGAACTTTAATACATTTTGATACCAAGATTTTTAAGTTCCATATCTGAAAATTCCGTCACTCTAACATTAAAATCTTCAAAATTTAAGGTTTTCAAGAGTTTTGCAATGCAATTTTCGAATTTTTAAATTGCGAAAATTCGTCAATCTTTGAATCTTACGATCCCAAGAATCTTGAGCTGAATAGTGAACAAAATTGAACTTGATTCACGATCAAATACTCGTGTAAACTGCAAGATTACGAGAATTCAAAAATTCGCAATTTTTTAATTGCAGGTTTCACTAATCAATGAATCAGTAGAAGTTCGATGTTTTTGGGGTGAACGAAAGGAATAATAGCGGCAGCTTTTCAATGTCACTCGCGCGTTACGCAAGGTTCACGGATTTAGATCGCGTATTTCGCAACGCCAGTACATTCAAAATAGAAAGTTGACCATTTCGAGACCGCTTAACGAGCCGTAACGAAAAAAAAGGCGCCACGCGTTACTTGCATCGATTTCCAGGCTATTCTGTCCAGATTTTGTCAATTTTAATAAATTGGCAAATATTTAATTCAGAATAAATTTTAAATTCAATGGGAATCGATGTCCTATGAAGCACCAAATATGCAACAATAGTGGATTGTGGGACTAGTGGGAGAAGGAGAAGATTTGAGAAGATTCCATGAGCGAGAAATTGCTGCACAAGCGTAGCAAGTGCAGTAACACGCGAGTGGAATATTCTTCGTCAACCAATAGTCGCACATAATACTTTATTCAATAACCGCGAGAGATATGTGATTTCGGGGCCCGCTGAGAGGGGAGAAAATAATGGATTACCTGATTGATTGACGCAAAAATCGCGCTTAGAGCTTTGCTACGTAATTCAGGGAGTTCAAAACCAATCATCGCCTTCGTAGCTTCAATTTTCTTCGGGATTGATTATGACTGCATTCGACACTTTTGTAAACAACAACAAAAACATTGCAGCAATACACAGTTTTGTAATTTTTAGGTTAGGTTTAGGGAGTTTGACTTTTCGATATATGTCGAGTCGCTCGTCCACCATCTTGTTCCATTATCGTTGGAAACAAGATGGCGTTAAGGTTCCGAATATAACTCCGTTTTTCTACAGATCGCTATATTGTTATGAAAAAACAATATTGAAATGAAAAGTAAACAAGTTGAGGACAACTTCAAAGTTATTTATGAGTCCAATATTCCCGATATTTGCGTAAACGTTACCATCACCAACCTGTGGGAGATCGAATCAACCAGTGGGAAAAGTACTCATTTCGCCCACGGGCGGTGTACTTCTCCCACGCTGTACGTCAACAGTTAGGTGATTCATAATTTTATTCAACGCCCACGAGAAATATGTAATTTCGTTGCACTGCTGAGAGTGGACAAAATAATGGATTACCTGATTGTTGTCGTATGGCATGCGAGTGATGAACTCGTTCGCCCACTAGTGGGCGAATAAGCTGTTCGCCCACGCTCATCTCAACGACCTATAGCTATTTACTCACTCACACGCTCGGATAATGAAAACAAGATGGCAGACGAGCGACTTGACATATATCGAAACGTCAAACTCCCTAACCCTAACCTCAAAATTACAAAACTGTGTATTGCTGGATTGTTTTTGTTGTTGTTTACGAAAGTGTCGAATACAGTCATAACCAATCCCGATGAAAATCAAAGCAACGGAAGGGATATTCAGTTTTCAACTCCCTACAGTACGTAGCAAAGCTCTAAGGGCGATTGTTGCGTCAATCAATCGGGTAACGCATTATTTTGCCTCTCAGCAGGGCCATGAAATTAATATTTTATTCAACAATCGCGAAAAATATGTGTGTGCGACTATTGGTCGAAAGAGGAGATTCCACTCGCGTGTTGCCACACTTGCTGCGCTCGTGAAGCAATCTCCACGCTCGAGGAATCTACTCTTTCTCCCGCTAGTCGCACAATATACTATCCCCTACTCTGAGCAGGACCCCGGAATTACATATTTCTCGCGGGCGTTAAATAAAATTATACAATGCATTCGTTATTAATTCAGGGCGGAGGTTTCAACGTCTCAGGAATATCTTTCCAATGGACCGACGGCGTTTTCGGCCTGGCTTTAGCTCCGAACAAACACGATGAATACAGCACTTTGTACTTTCATCCGCTTTCCAGCACCATGGAGTTTTCAGTGAGCACGAAATTACTGCGAGATCCCGCGCGTGCTAACGCACCAGGTAATTATTGTGTCATGCTACTTTGATCGCAGGAATTTGCGTAGAAGCTTATCACTTGGATTCGAATGTAATCATTTGTGATTGCAAAACGTCGATGGTTAATTAATTTGGAGAAAATGTTATTATAGTGTTAGAACGTGTAATTAAGCATGTCAGTATTTGCAAGTGGATACATGCAATAGGTTCAAACTTCGTAATCATCATTCTGATTCAAATAATTATTGTAAATCTCACTGGTTATTGATTTTCTTTCGTAGACGATATTTTTTATATGATTCTAGGAAAAGTGGAAGTTTTTTCCACTGTTTCGAATAATAAATTGAAAAATGATTGATCAGCGAAAAAACATCGAATGATAAAAAAGAATGCTTTCAAAATAAATAATTCTTCCGAAACTGATCATATTATTGTTTTTTTCTTCACTTTCAAATATAAAACTAAATGGCAATCCATTGACAAAAATTCGACGATATGTTGTGGACGATCGTCTACTTCCCGGATAAACAGCTGCAAGTGTAATACATAATATTGATTTTCTCACAGAATCTTTCCACCAATTCCAAAAACTTGGAACTCGAGGCCCGAACGGGCAGAGCAGCGTCAGTTTTCTGGATCCAAAAACGGGGATCCTCATTTACGCTCTGACGAACCTTAATGCCATCGCGTGTTGGCGAACAGGCACGCCGTACACTATTCAAAAGCAGGGCAGGGTTTACATGGACAACATTACCATGGTTTTCCCTAACGACATCAAAGTGCGTTACGTTTTTTATTTTTTTAGTCGTTGAAAATTTCCAGCAGTGGCGTGGTGGCTAGATATGTATAAGTTAGAAGTTTAAGTAAGAAGTTTCTTCCAAATTTACAGTTGAATGTTATGAGTTTGAAGCTTTGAGTTAGAGTTTGAAGTTTCTTTCAAGTATTGCATCGTGAAAATCAATTATGAGTTACAGTTTCTTTCAAGTACTGCATCGTAAAAATAAATTATGAGTTTGTAGTTTCGAATTTTAGGTTGAAGATTCAGTTTCGAGTTGACGTTATCAACCTCAGTAAACCAGGGACGTCACAGTGACGTAACTTGTGATGTCACATTGATGTAACTTGTGGCGTCACTGTGACGTCAAAACAGCCGCCTATAGTGACGTCACTGTGAAATTACAGTGACGTCACATCGGAAAATTTTGAACATCGATAAAAAAATTGAAAACTATAATTCTGAATTTTTCGATTTTTTATTGCAATTAAGCATTTTCATGCATTTCTCGTGATATTTCGGACGTGGATTTTTATAGTATTCCTAAGTGACGTCACTGTGACGTCTTTAGTGACGTTGCGGTGATGTTACTGTGACGTCATAGTGACGCCACATCCCTTAGCCAGTTGAGGGCGACGTTTTGGCAACTTCTCGTCGTTATTTCTGGGGCGACGAACAATTTCTCAAATAAATCCAAATCTTTGATTTTTCGAATAACTCTCAAACTTTCCAAATCTTTTGAAAAACTCGGATTTGTCGAATTTGTCGAGGAACTCAAAATATTACGCATTTTCGAACAATTTCGAACTTAATGAATTCCAAAAAATTTTAGAATTCATGATATTTTCTAAAAATTCAAAATTTTCGAACGTTTTAAAAACATCATAATTTTGGAGTAAGAATAAAAACATAAAAGAATTACAAAATCTTTCGAAAAACTTAGGATTTTATTCATATTTTTAGGACACAAAATTTTACAAATTTCTTAAAATCTTCGATTTTCAAACTTTTCCGAAAACTTTAATTTTTTAAGAAACTCGAATTCTCAAATGAAAAAAAAAAAACTAAATTTTTCAATTTTTGTGGAAAACATCAAGTTTTCGCAATAAAAAGAAGTCGCGATTTTCGATTGTTACCAAAAACTAACAATTATTTTCAAATTTGTCATAAAACTATAAATGTCAAATTTTTCGAAAAACCCATAATATTCAAATTTTCAGAAAAACCTCAAAATTCGCAAATCTGTTGTAGAACTAAAAATTTCCGAATTTTCGGAAAACTTGGAATTTTATTGTAAAAAAATTTCTTATTCACGAATGTTTCTAAAATCTTACAATTTTCAAAATTTCTAAAAAAAAAACTCCAACATTTCGAATTTTTCAGAAAACCCGATAGTTTTAAATTACGAAAAAACTTTAAATTTCAAACATTTCTGAGAAACTCGGAATTTTTAAATTTTTAGAACTTAAATTTTACAAATGTAGAAGAACCGATTGAAAATAAAATTAGCAAAGATTGTATAATAGTATATTATATTCCAAAGGGCAAAAAGTTTTTTTGGACGAACGTGAGTTTATATTCCGAGGCGAAGCCGAGGAGTATAATCGTATGAGTCCAAAATAACTTTTTGCCTTTGGAACATACGATACTTCATACACCGAAGGCAATAAAAAGGTTTTTCGGGACCGAGCAGGCCAATAAGGGACCGTTTATTGCACTGAGGTGTATACAAGCATATTAAGATTGTACTGAATGCAAATCCAATTCATCTCGTTCGAAAAACCCTCCGAAATTAATTTTTTTTATGATCTTACATAGTGACCAAAACATCGCCTAAACATCGCCTTTTGGAGACGTTTTCGCGTCGAAATTTCGTCACTTTCAGCTGGCTAGGGTCGAATCCGAGTCAAAAATATTATTTAGAAATACATGTAAACGCTACCTCCGAATTTTTT
Source organism: Platygaster equestris (assembly GCA_030522785.1). Taxonomy (NCBI): domain Eukaryota; kingdom Metazoa; phylum Arthropoda; class Insecta; order Hymenoptera; family Platygastridae; genus Platygaster; species Platygaster equestris. The sequence goes on from JAPYZK010000035.1 coordinate 13,755, forward strand.
TATTATCAAAATGTTACGACGTAACGTCACAATGACGTCCCTTGTTAACTGGGATGCAAAGTTTCGAAAGATAACATTTGCAGTATTTCTAAAGTTCATGTGTTGAAGTTGTAAATTTGGAGTCAAAGTTGAAAGTTTAAAATCAAAGCTCAAGTTTTAACTTCAAATTCCATATGTTAAGTTCGTTCGAACGTTGACATCGAAAGCGTCTTTCAAGATCACACTCGAAAAGAATAAGTTTGAAGTGGAAGTGTCAAGTCGAAGCTTGAAGTTGAAGTTTGAAGTAGAAATTTACAGTGCTCAAGGTACCCACAATATAAAGTTTCGAAAGTTGAAAAAAGTTCAAAAAAAAACAATTGCACACAATTGTGAATTTCATGTTTTCCATACCAAACCGAGAAAATGAGACATTTAGTATACTTACTGAAACATTAATTGAGGATTAATATAAACTTTATTAAAGTTTAATAATTCCAGTTTATGAATACTAAAAGACATATTTGCTTGTTACCACAAAAATATGCCGTCCATCGTACTAAAAATTTTTTAAGTCTAAATTGAAAATATGTTACACTGAAACAAGCAAAATTTACGTCATTTTATTATCAACCAAATATTTGTTTGTATCTAATACATGTTTTATTAGATTCAACTAAATTGTCTCGAATGTATTTATGTATTAGAGTAAACCAAATTGACTTTTGTGTGTACAATTCAAAAAATAATACAGGGCCCTAGGACAAGGAGGTCAAAAATACGATAGTATTAATTAAATAGTACACTGGGTAGCATCGATTCTTTTCTCAATTTGGGGTCCCGAATTTAAATTATGTTGGCACCGCAGTCCGCAGTAGTGGTTACAGCGCGTGAGTACCAGTGATCGTCAACCATTTACGACAAACATGTTCAAATTTCTATATTCCAGGAATTTTTACGGAACTTTTCAATTATCGAATTAATCATTAGAAACTTAATTATTTTCACACTTTGCAATTTCAGAGTTTGTAAATTCGAATTTATACACATGAACTGAAAAATGTAATATTTAAAAGGGTTGATAATTATTTTGACACTTTGACATTTGGTAATTATTAAAAAAATTTCGGAATTCAAAAATGAATAAATTTTCGAATTTCAAAATTGATGAGTTGCGAATTTATAACTCGCAGTTTCCACATTTAAAAAATATGAAAATCATAAATTTCGTAGTTTGAAATTATTCAGAACTTTCGAATTACTCAATTTGCCAATTTGAATTCATGGATTTTTGAATTCTAGAAATTTTTTGAGGTCACAAATTTGTTGTTGTTCAAGTATCATGAATAACATTTTAAATTAATTAAACATTCTCACAGCGTAAAATTTCGAAGTCTTGGATTATTAAAATTTCTCAATTGAAAAATGTAGTATTTAATATTCTTTCATCAATTATTTGTATTATTCAGAATTTTTGTATGCTAATAATTGTGCGTTTGATTTATATATTTTTTATGTAATAAAAAATTATGATCCAATTTCGAATTTTCTATTTAGAAATTCACATACTTGATAAATATGAAAATTGTAAATTTACCACAATTGAATTCCGGAATTTCAGATTTCGAACGTTTTTTTTCATAGGAAATAAAAAATTCCAATTTTTGAATTTTCGTATCCCAAAATTCGAATTCATAAAATCTGAAATTGTACAGAGGGCGAAAACACTGTGAATAATGAATTTTCGAGACGTATAAAATAAATATTTCGCCAATTGTTGATCGAAAATATTGATTTCGAAAAATTCCTGATCTGATACGGACAAAAAATTTAGAAATCCACAAAGAAGTTGCGAATTTCGAAATTCTGTAATTTCAATCACACAATATTTATCGTAAAATAATTTGACAATATAATTATTTCAATTTGTTCGCTACTCGTACGTGTTATTGTTTACATTTATTTGCATTTCAGTGTTTGTCAGAAAAATGGTTGACAATCACTGGTACTCACGCACTTCGGCCACTACTACGGACTGCAGTGCCAACATAATTTGAATTCGGGACCCCAAATTGAGGAAAGAATCGATGCTACCCAGTGTACGTCTGGTCACCTTAGTGTAGTGTCTGAACAATTGATATTGAAGAAGTTGTACGTAAATCCTCGCATTCCAAGCACCTTGTGAAATCGCGCATGATATATGTCGCAGATCGACGCGCAGAGCAACATCTGGGTGCTCTCGGACCGCTTGCCGGTGTTCATGTACTCGCAGCTCGATCCCGGGGATTACAACTTTCGAATCCTGACCGGCAACGTGCGGGAGGCTGTGCGAGGCACGGTTTGCGCGACAGGTTTGCCCGAACAAACAACCGAACAACCGCGCGACAACTTCGACCAAAACAACCGAATTGACGGTCCCAATGACCAAGCCAAAATTTCCGCCGCATTTACACTTTTCCCGTCATCAACCATCATTTTTCCTATTATTTCGTTGTTCTATTCTTTGTAAGACATAACGAGCGTTTGGACTTGTCCCTTCGAAAATTCGTCCTCTGATCGAATTGTTCTAAAAAAAGTTATCTCAGATGTAAATTAATATGTTACACTGAAAATTCGTTTAACACAGCCAATCAAACATTTGGTAGATATTTAACCAACGGGAAAGTTTGGTAGAAAGAGAGAACCAAATTTTACTACCAACAACCAAAAATCCGTTTCAGTTGAATAAAAATTTGGTTGGAAAATATCTATCAAATGTTTGGTTATATTAGCTGTAATAAACCAACTTTTCTGTGTATACTCCGCGATATTAAATGAGTAATATTAATACAGCCACTCGGAGCTAATTAACAGTTGCTACTGCCTATTATCAAGCTTTCGGTCCTCTTTGGGATCTTCCTCAGAATTCTTACACTCGTCTACAATTGGTACTGTCACCAAACACGTGTAAAAATCCTGAAAAGGGTCCCAAAGAGGACTGAAAGCTTGATAATAAACAGTAAAAACTGTTAATTGGCTCTGAGTGACCGTATAAATACGACTAAATGAAGCCTTTTTCTATAAATTTATGACCGTTTTGAAAGATCGTTGAAAAAAATATACGATCATGTACAGAGAATCTCTAAAATTTTTACGATGTTCAATTTTTAGTCTAAGTTTTTCTGAAGTTTTTTTGGCGGAATTGGTGGAAAACCGATTTCACAATTGTTAACTAATTTTTCGAAAAACTATTTTGTTGTTGTCAAAAACACAGTTCGAAAGATTTTGCAGTGGCAAAAAAGAAGCAACAATGTACATTTTGTATTTTTATACCGTACCCCTGACATATCCAAACGATCGAGAATCGTTGGTTTTTTCAATTCTGGGTCGTGTAGAAAACTTGAGACAATCGACATAAATTATGCGCGAGAAAAATGTAAATAGGAGAATAAAACGTTATTAATAGAAAGTGTTTGACGTGTCATTGGCGGATCATTAGATCCGTTCGCCAGATGTTGCCTGGAAACGAGGTCGCCGCCGATGGAAAAATTCACGAGGATCTGTTATTTCGCGAACTCGATGACGCGCAATTACCGACATGTGCAGGGAAAAAGGGGGGGGGGGGTAGAGATATTTCGTGATTTTTTTATATTTCGAGAAAGTCGATGTTGGTAATGAATCATAATTAAGGTAGTACGTCGATGTAGAAAATCATTCGTTGATTTTCTCTAAGTTTTTAAATTAGAGAGAGGACATTCCGAAATAATTCCTCGCAAAATTTTGAGTCTCTCCATTAATTTGGACATAGAATATTCTCAAAATCCTTTTTCATCACTTTAATTTTGGAATATTTTCTCGGGTAACTGCGATAAAATTTTTTAATTGTTTACCGAGGGCGGAAAAGGAGGTATTGCGCCCGAGTTAAACACATTATTTTTTTCCCTTGCAGTATCAGAAATTTGGATTTCGAGTGCTTGCGATGCTCAAATTAGGACGAGATCCGTTTCAAGATTGAGATCACGGTCAAACTTTTTATCAAAAGTCTAACTAAATATATATCAACTTCTGAAGTATAACTACATATGAATATATAAATAAACTTCCGGAACTTCAGTCTTGTGGTTTCGGAAGTTGATTGTTGATTTACAGCTTGAACTTGCGGAATGAAACTTCAAACTTTAAGTTAAAATTCGTAGTTTACGATATAAACTTTATGAACCATGAAGTTTCGGAAGTTCTCCGAGGCAAAATTTAAAATACTCAATTCATTCTCAAAGTTCTCATTTCCTTTATTGTTCTTGTACTGCCGACACGGAATTTTTGTCATCATTATATGTATACATGTAGTTATTTGCCCTAGGGTATAAAAGTAGGTTTTTCTCCCTTGCCACAAGCATCTCTCGAAAAACGGAATTTAAGACCGGTCCACAGGTATTAAAAGACGCGAAAAACATACACGTGTTGTAAAATAGTACATTGTTGTGCAAGCTGGCATTGGTGATTTTGACGAAATGAAGGGTTGTGACACGAGCCGAAGGCGAGTGCCGTAACCCTTCATTTCGTCAAAATCGACAATTGCCAGCGTGCGCAACACAGTACTTTTCTTCACAATGGCTGACAAATACACTCGAAGTACCAAGTTTGAGGTTAGAGTGAAGAAAAATGAATTTCTCTATCAATTGCGATCAAACACGTACATCAATTTAAAAATTTGTCTTTGTCATCGTTTGAAGAACTCGAAGTGTCATAACACTCGCATCAAATTCAATTAGTAATTAAAGAAAAAGAAGCGTTAATATTAAACCTGTTTTACGATTGAAAACAATTTTTTTTGTTACAACTTCACGACTCGATCAATGATCATGCCGAATTAATGAATCTAGTATCTGCGTATCGCGCTGATAACGTCTCAGGTTCACAGTGCAAGAAAATATATTTTTTTTTTCTTTTAATCAATCCGAGAAAGTCGACGTTGATAACAGCAGTGAGTCTGCATCTCGCGCTTCGAAAGTGATTTCTCGCGAAATGAAGCTCGAAAGTTCAGTTCCGGGACTGGCTTTTCCTTCGGGAAGAGAAGATATTTTGAAAACTGGAAAAGGTTTTTTGGACGGCAGAAGACGCGATGACGGGGCGGAGAACTTGTGGAGGGTCGAGGATAAACTTTACGATCTGAGTGGTTTCACGAAATCGCATCCTGGCGGCGAAGAATTTATCCGACTGACGCGCGGGACTGACATTACTGAGTATTTCGAGGTTTTTTGCGTTCATTTTCTATTTTTTGAAAATTTTCTCCTGCCTCACTTTTTTACAGTCTTATGATAGTGAATCAGACGTTTTTTCTACATTTTACGAACTTTTGCGAGTGTTTTTGGAATTCCCTTCATTTTTTAATTCAATTTTTGTATTTTTTGATACTTTTGTAAATTTTTTCTTTGTTTTTTTTCAAGGATCATAATCATCAATATTTATCGTTTAGAGGAATTTTCGAAAAAAAAGTTGTTGAGTTTTATCAGTATTTTCAAATGCTCTTAGAGTTTTTTCGGATCTTTTTTCAATTCAGATTTTTCGGAGGCTCGAAGAGCGAAGTTGCGAAAAGTGTTTGAACAAATTCAATCTTCACATCCAAAAAGTGGATGCGAGCTTTGCGTAAGGTAAGTGTGAGTAATGCCGCCATCGTGTGGGAATTATCCGCCCAGTCTATTCATTAATTTGTTTTCGATCGAAACTGAATAAAATATTCGTAAAAAAGTGTCTCAGACAATAAACTACGTTTTCACGAATATTTTGTTGAGTTTTGATCGCAAATGGATTAGTAAATAGACTGGGCGGATAGTACTCACACAATGGTGACATTACCCACACTTACCGTAAACAGTTTCCACAGAAATTACATAAACTTTATGTAAACTGTCTCAATTTCCAGACTCAAGTCAACATTGATGTTATGTAAACTGTGTTCCGTGAGAAAATGATTTTTACACACGAAATTATTACAAGTTATTTATTCGGTTTCGTTGCACAAAATTTATCGATGTACACGACTCGCAATTTTCATAGTTTTATTTTACACGTTTTTAGTTATCAACTTTGGTATTAAGCGAAAGATAAAAAGAAGTATCCTAAGGACTTCTCCTTTAGTATAATTAGTATTTGAAGGACTTCTCCTTATTCTCGTAATGCACGAAAAGTGCACGTTATGATTAGGTGGCCACCGCGATCGAAATCTTATCGTTTCGTTATTCGACCGAGATTCGATTGGTCTTTTTTCCTGAGTCCCGAAGCTTATATAAACTCAGTTTTTTCGAGTAAACAGGAACCATAAACGACATATGACCGCCCGTGACAATAGTGTAGAAAACAAATCTCTTTGTGAGTTGTGAGACCGTTAGACCTTGAAACAGCCAAATTTGCTCGCGAGAAAAACACGTTTTGTTATATTTGATTATTATTTCCATATTGATTATATAATATATATGTGCTTTCGGATAGTATGACGCACGTATTTTTTATAGAGTAATAAATTATTTCAATCACCGACGCAACAAACTGTTTACATGAAGTTTACATAAACTTTGTGTAAAGTGTTTGCGTGAACTGTCATCAAGTTTACACGAACTTTACGTTAAATTTGTGTGAACTTTTTCACACAAACGGTTCACGTAAACAGTTTACAGAAACTTTACATGCGACTGCATCTGCATATTGATGTGGATTTTACGTAAACATGTATACTAGGTTAGTAAATTCGCGCAATATTTTTTGTCATGGTCAACGAATCTCAGAAAACTATATAATTAGTTTCCGATTTTTCAGTGGAACAAGGTTGAAAATTCAATTTTTAATACATAAAAAAAAAAAATTCTTCAGAAAATGTTTAACGGTTTTTTCATGCACTGTAATCGAAAATTAATTTCAAAGTTAGTGGAAAAGTACGGACCACTTGTAAAATTGTATTCAACTCTATAGTGTCTACGTATATGAAAAATTCAACATAAAAATAAGCGAATAACTTGCACAGGTGCATCACATAACAGAGCGAGCTCGTAATTTATTACCCAAGTTTTATATACGAGATGCCGTGGAACCAAGAAGATGCCAGTTTACTTTCTATCCTGATGGATTTTACAAAAAATTCATGGCCAGAGCAAAGGTTGCCCTGAAAGACGTGGATATTCACCGTCCAGCAACATTCACGATCATAGTTAGCGACCTTATTTTTTGGTCCACCATTTCTCTTTGTCTTTATGCGGCACATTCGATGTCTTCGATCGCTATTTTATTTTCAGGTATGATAAATGTAGAGTTCTAGCAATTTTGCTATTATTATTTAGTACGATAAATAATATATTCCTAGACTTGTTACTAAAAGCCCGCCGGAACATTTTTCTGGCTACGTCCCTGGCACCCTGTAAGGTATCATTACAGAGGCGTATCTAGGGTATGGTAAGCAGGGCACGCGCCATAGGCACTCATTTCAGGAGGGCGCAAAAAAACACATTAACACTGTTTGAAATTTTCAAGTTTTCAGAAACTTCGGAATTCTAAAATTTCGAAATACTTGAAAACTTGAATATTCTTGCAAATTCGTGAGAACTTCACAAAACCGAAAAACTTGTAAAAAATCCAAACTGTAACACTTTAAAGATATGAATGGTATTAAAAACTTCAAAACCCATCCACATTCGTCAAAACTTCAGTTTTTGAAATTTCCAAAACATCAAAAACTGCGAAAGTTCGAACATTTGAAGCTTCGGAATGCTTCCAAACTTCTAAATTTTCGGAATATTTAAGCCTCAAATTTTCAAAATTCTTTGAAACTGCAAAATTTTCGGAATTCCCAAAACTTTCGAAATCGAAATACTTGATTACATTCATTCTTGAGAATTTTCCAAAAATTTAAAGTTATAAAAAATTTCTAAATTACGAAACATTAATGTTAAACTTCAATATTCTCGGAAATTCGTCAAAACTTCGCAAACCCAAAAAAACTTACAAAAATTCTAACTTTAACACTTCAAAATATCATAAGAGTATTAAAAACTCTAAAACCCATCAAAATTTTTCAAAACTTCAAAGTTTTCGAAAATTCAGAAATCTTTAAAACTGCCAAGGTTGGCAAATTCGAAGTTTCGGAATCGTCTTAAATTCGAAATTTCTGGAATTTTTAAGCCTTAAAGTTTGAAAATTCTATAAAACTGAAAAACTTTCGTAATTTCCGAAACTTGGGAAATTGAAATACTTAACAACTTTCATACTCAAAAATTGTTCAAAAATTGAAAGTTATAAAATATTCTGAATTACAAAACTTAAAATTACTGTATAACTTCAATGTTCTTGCAAATATGTCTAAGCTTCATGTAACGGTCTTCACTTGGGTTAAGTCGCTACATAAAAATAGCAATTGGTTGATAAAATGAAGAACACGATTTATACACAATGGTATAAGTTTATATTCATGCATGCCTTCGTACTACAGTTAAAACAATGGTTCCGCGACACGACAACATCAACCGCGGTAGATGACAGACCGAATAGAGAATTGCCGAACCCGCAACTCTCTCGAATAAAGCAAAAACTGAACTGTCCCCTTTTGGAAGAATGTTAAATGTATCAATAGTTATCAATTATTATCGATAAAATTATTATCGATACTTATCGATAATTTTTCAAATAATGATATGTTTATCGTTTAGATAATACAAATGTTTTTTAACTAATTCTTTGAAATTTCTAGTTTATACACCAACTTCGATTTTCCAAATGATTTTTTTGGAGCATTTTCTGTTCATAAGTTAATGATAAACGACGAACCAACAGATCGATTCAAAAATCGATTTTACTTATGTCTCGTTCACACTGTTTCGCATCGATTCTTTCGCTGCTTATATGCTCTCTCATTCTGAAATAGTCAAATTCGACTAATTTATAGTCAAATTCGACTAACTCGTCTAGCGGAAAAGACATTACTAGTAAATAGTCAAAAATGACTTATTGAATTAGTGAAATAGAGTTGACTACTGATAATAGTCGAAAATAACTCATTCAATTAGTCAAACGTGACTTCTGGAATTTGTCAAACTTGACAATGAAATAGTCAACGAGTCGACTTTTCAAAATAGTCAAAATTGACTAATTTGTAGTTAAATGCTACTAATTGTGTCGGTAAAAATTGACTAATCGCAATAGTTAAACCTGACTAATTAATAGTCAAATTTGACTAATTGAAATAGTCACACTTCACAAACCCAAACACTTTTAAAGTTGCGGAACTTCCACCTCAAAATTTCACATATTTCCAACTCGACATTTTTTCGGAACTTTTAAATACTTCAGTATTCTCGATATTTCAAAATTCCAAATCTTTCAAAACTCCCGGAAATTTCAAAACTTTCACAAACCACGCATAAAGGTGGAGGGAAGGGGATTCAATTCTCTGCCATGGCGTCATTTTTAGTAGATACGCCCCTGTATTATTGCGTCAACGGTAGTTGGCTAAGTTGAGGACATTATACAAATTAACAAGTATCCACTATACAATTCCAGGAATATTCCTATTAATGTTGACCAACATCGCCCACAACTACCTGCACATGAAGGACCAATTTCGCGTGTACTACTTCGACTTGAGCCTCATGTCCTCCAAAGAATTTCGAATTTCGCACGCTTTAAGCCACCACATGTACACGAACACACTGTGGGACATGGAAATTTATGCTTTCGAGCCAGTTTTCAACTGGCTGCCACGAAAAAATTACGTTTCTACAATTTTACGGAAATTCAGCCTCTTCTACAGCCCATTCATTTGGATGATTATATTCTTTGGTCAAGCCGTGAAAAGGTTTTTTTTTGCAAAATACGCACTCAATAGACGCTTAAACATCTGAAGCAGCGCATGGATAAGGTCCATTCACGACCGGGGATTTGATATTGGACTTATCGTCTTTCCTCAAGTCTTACAATTGTTCCTCAAGTCCTACTTTTGTTTCTCAAGTCCACTAAAAACAGGGACAATATGTTCCTCAAGTGCCGAAATTGTTCCTCAAGAACGCTGAAAACAGGGACAATATGTTCCTCAAGTCCTATCATTGTTTCTTAAATCCTACTTTTGTTCCTCAAGTCCGCTGAAAACATAGACAATATGTTCCTCAAATCATATAATTGTTCCTCAAGTCCTAAAATTGTTCCTTAAGTCATACTCCTGTCCCTCAAGTCCGCTGAAAACAGGGACAATATGTTCCTCAAGTAATACAATTGTTCCTCAAGTCCTACAATTGTTTCTTAAGTCCTACTCTCGTTCCTCAAGTCCTATAATTGTTTCTTAAGTCCTACTCCTATTCCTCAAGTCCACTGAAAACAGGAACAATATGTTCCTCTAGTCCTACATTTTTATTACGTTCGTGGTACACCGTATCGTAAATGTCACCCCTCAATACACTCCTTCACGTGCTGTAAGCCCCTATTCAGTGCGTGTCTTGCAAAAAATAATGTTCGCATCTCGGACCCGAGGCGTGCTTTACAGTCCTCGACGATGTATGAAGCCTCTTGACCCTCGGCTGCGCCTCGGATCGAGATTTGGCTTCACACATCGGCCTCGGCCCGAAAAGCCACGCCTCAAGTCCTTGATACAAAAATATCTATTTTTATTTTACCGAGTTCCTTACACTAACATGATTGGATTCGATTTTTGGATGATAATTTATTTATTACGCAGATATTACGTGGCTTTTATCGAAAACCGATTTGAATTTCGTGACGTGGTTCCTTTACTTTTGCCTATCTCGATGTGTTTTGTGGCTAAAACACCTTTGGACGCTTTTCGGGCTTGGTCTATCGTGATAATGATAAGCAGTTTCCTTTTTGGTTTGATCGGTATAAACGCAGGTCATCATCATCCCGATGTTTTTCATGATGGAGATATTTACAGGTTGAGTAACGTCTTCAATTATAAGCCCCAGGAGAATGATGAACCAGTTTTGAAATATCGAAAATGATCGAAAAATGGCTAATTTTCGGAATTATGAGTTTAAAAAAACGGGGGCTTGGACGCGCGCAGGGCAATAAACAGCCGTTTATAGCCCTGAGGCGTGTAAACATTGAAAATAATTTTTTATATAAATGAAGTATATGTAAGGTTTAATTTTCGCAGAGAAAGCATGGATTGGGGCCTTTTGCAACTGGACACAGTGAGAAACCGCAAAATCATCGATGACAGCGTTTTTTTGGCTCTGACAAATTACGGATTTCACTGCCTCCATCACCTCATGCCCACTGTGGATCACGCGTATTTGCCTCTTTGTAGAAATGCTTTTCACGAGACTATCGAAGAGTTTGGAATAACTTTCCAAAGTTTAAGCCAATGGGAAACGATTAAAGGACAATTCAAGCAACTTGTACGCGATTATGCTAAAAAAAATGCTTTGTGATGATAAAATTTCCGATACAAATCCACTGGGTAATTTCCTTTCGCAATAAAATTCTTCAATTTCAAATGGACAATTTCGATTTTTAATGAAAAATGAATTTTAAATGAAGCACACATTTTTGAATAAATCTCTTTGAAATTTGATTTTTGGAGAAAATCACGTTTTCTTATTGACAATATTGCTCTCGAAATAAAAGTTTGAATTGCGAATTGAAAATTTCAATTTTGTTGATTTCACAAAAGTTAAATTTTCCGAACTGTAAGAATAAATTCATGATGGAAATAATGAAATTCTTGAATTAGAACATTGACTAACTCAATCCTAATGTTGATTCGAACATTTTATTTTTAAATCGGAGCTTTCTATTTCGAGTGGAAATTTTTGATTCCGACTGTAAAAGATTATTTTTAATTGAAAATAAAATTTTTAATTGTGTATAGCAATTTTGAATCAAAATTTTATTATTGAAATTATTATCAGCAACTGTTTTCCAATCTGTTTTTAAATCCACTCCGCATATCCCTCCAACGCCTATGGCGCTTGCGCAGAACTATGTAATAACGTAGCCCACAACGATGTCTGACGCTGGAGCGCAGCCATCAAGCATAGAAATCATGAAATAATCAAGTACTCGACAATTGAAAGAACTTGTTATTTTCTTGCGAAGTCAAAAATGAGCAAGTAATTAGCACTTTATTTTGCACTATAGGAAAAGGAAATACTCGTTTCTTTCAATAGTGGGGTGCCGCGGAACGTTCTGCTGCACCCCGTATATTAGATTGTAAATCACTTTTTTTCCTTGCGAGCAAGGAGTTTTTCTTCTTTGGCACAAATTAGCAGATAATTAGCACTTAATTTTGATATGGTCAAATTTAGCGATTTTGATAGTGTGGGGTGCAGCGGAACGCACCTGCAATTATCCGCGATGTTTTGACATTTTCATGCCTATATTTGCGAATATTTTCATTTATTTACATTTAATTTTATCCACATTCAAATTTCATTCACGTTTTCATTATTCACATTATTTAATTTCATTTGCATTCAAATTTTATTTCCATTCAATAATTAACATATATTTCCCCGAACACTATACCGAACGTCGGTTGGTTTTCGACGAGCGAACCCGACGATTCAATGCAACGCATTTGTGATATTAGTTACTTATACGTAAAAACATGTCACTAGAAGGCGAATCATTGCAACTGGGTGTACATCATTGATCATAATTCATTGTTATTGTACATCAATGTGAACATAACAGTGTTGTTGCTCAAAGAGTCCCGTGCAAAAACATTACAATATGAAATTATGAAAAAGTTTAAATTGATTGAAAACAGATTTTCATCATTTCATCATTTGCCGGTTTTGTGAAAAGCCTTATTCTCTCATAACTATATTATAGGTTTCATCACCTTCGAACAAACAAATTACTATTCATTTTGTAATACCGTTTTTAATTCGTAATTCTGAAATATCAATTGAAGACTATTTGTTTGATCTATTTTGCAAGGAGGCCTGAATAATATTCAACATTTAAAAATAGATTACATCTGCGATTAATAACAATTTCGTGATATTTCTGAAATTTTGAATATACGTAGTACATAACAGATAAAATTCGACGATTTCGAAAACTGAAAGTTTTGAAAAATCGAGAAAATTTGAAAAGTTCCAAATTTGATAATTTGGAAAAATTCGGAAATTCAGTTTGAAAACTCTGGAAATTTTGACAATTTGGAGGAATTCGGGAATTTTTAAGCATATAAAAATGTTGAATTTCCGGAAATAAGTATAAAAATTCGGAAATTTTCGATTTGTTGTAAATTTTGGAATCTTTAAGAATCATAGAGAATGAAAAAATTCCTAAGAATTTGGAAATTTCCAAGACTGTACACATTTTAGAAAATTGATGATTTTCGGAAAATTTGATTATAGTTTGAAATATTTAAAAATTCCAAACCCTTGAAAAATTTCAATGTTTCACAAAATTCGAAATCGTTCGAAATTTTTAAATTTTCTGAAAATTGGAAAAGATTAGGTAAATTTGAATAAATTTGAAACATATGTATGACATTCGAAATTTCAAAAAATCCGGAAATTCTGACCACTTTTAGAACTCAAAAATAAATTTGAACTCCTTGAAAATTTGCATCTGTATCATTTAAAAAATGAGGCCTTAGAAATAAGCTGCACCTAAAAAAGGCGACGGGAAAATGTTGCCAAAACGTCCCCCTCGGCTTGCTAGGGGCGTATAACCTTATAAGGTCATATCGCGATTGCCTGGAGAGTGACGAGGAAAAAATTATGTGTTTTCTTCGCGAGTGCGTATATGATACGGAATTCGCAGCTGATTTTTGTACAGCACTTCACGTAATCGGCTTGCGCTGCCAAAATCCGATACGACGTTTCAGAATGACTCAAAAACCTCAAGGCTCTCTCTTTCTATCTCACTTTTTATCTCGCTCTCGCGCTGACTCTCGACGTCGCTCGACGCTTTGGCCCGGTTTATCCGCGCCTGCACCCGAAATATCTTATACATATGGTCTCGCGTTTTTGACGTTCATTTCCTCCTCTCATGACTTTCCATTCGATGTATTTTTGTTCCGGAATTTTCACGTTCTGCTTTTCGAAAGCTTCGGGAAAAAATCTCGCGTGTTGATGAAAGAATCGAGAAGAAGCTTCGGAAATTTGTTCGAGAATAACTCTTTTTTTAAAAAGGCAAATTCGATGGATTTCGGGAAGGTCGCTCCTGGGATTTGGTAGTGACTATTTAAATTTTTCGATTTTGTTATTCTTCAAATGGAATTCAAGAAGTTTTGGAGGGAATTCAACGTTTACGAATTATCGAAAGTTTGAACATTCTTGGATTTATTCATTCTCGAATCGAAATTTTGGAGTATTGAAACTAAAATTTTACTTTGAATTTTAAATCCAAATTTCGGATCTTTTACAGAAATTTATGTTTTTCAATTTTGGAACACTAATGTGTAGGTATTTGAATTTTTGAAAATCGGAATTGAGATTTGTAGTTTTTCCTATTCAAATTTGAAAAATTACGGAAATTTTGTGATTTATAAATAAACATGTCGAAACCTGTCGATTTCATTTCATTAAATTATAGAGATTTCCAATTATTTGAATGTAAAAATCATAGGAATGTTTGGGCTCTGATTTTTGGACATTCAAAATTTTGAATTTTCCCTTTTTAATTGTCAGCTGAAAATTTTTTGAGAGTATCCAAAGTTTACAATTTTTCGTATTTTCAAAGGTTTAAAAATTCTTGGATTTATTTATTCTCGAGTCGGATGTTCGAAGTATTGAAATTCTAATTATACTTCAGCTTTCAAATATAAAATTTAGATTTCTTTCTTCATTCCTTTGAAATTCAAAAATTTTGGGAATTCTTTGTTTTGAAGAATGACATGTCGAAATATCTCAATTTCATTTCAGTAAATCATATTGATTTTCAATTTTTCAATTCGAGAATCGTTAAAATGTTTGAGCTTTGATATTTGAACATTCAAAATTTTGAATTTTATCATTGTTTTATTGAAAAAAGTTGGCAGTTTTTGGAGAGAGTTGAAAATTTACAAATTTTTGATTTTCCGAAAGTTTGAAAATTCTTGAATTTATCTAGTTTTTGATCGAAATTTCGAAGTAATAAAATTAAAATTAATCAGCATTCAGTTTTTGAATTTGAATGTCGAATTTTTTTATACCTAATTTATGCTTTTTCATTTTTGAACACTGATGTTCAGATATTTGTAATTAATATTTTAAATATTGGAATTGAGATTCGTAGTTTTTTCGATGATTTCGATTTCAATTGAAAAATATCGGAAATTCTTAGATTTGAAAATAAATGTATTAAAATCTTTGAAATTGGTCCAATAATTTTGAACATTTTCAATTTTTAGACGTACAAATTTTATGAATGTTCTAACTTCGATTTTTGAATATTTAAATTTTTGAATCCGAACTTCGAGTTCCTTAATTACTAAATCTTCAATTTAAGAGTGAAAATTCATAAGTTGTTATATTATCAAATTCCCAAAAATGCAGTTTGAGAAAAAAATAAACATTTATGAAATGGCACTTGGCAGCGTTTCAGTTTCCACCTTTAAATTGTGGGATTCGGAAATTTTGGTCACAGACACTTATAAAAGTTTTTGATATCAAAATCCAAGTGATTGAATGTTTTCAATTTTCTAATTCAAATCCCGATTTTTGTAAAATACAAAATTTTCTAGGTTTGAATTGCAAAGTTTTGATTTTCAAATTCTATTCAGTTTTTTTTTTTTCGAAATTTTGTCTCTCTCGGTGGATTGATAGATTCAGATTTTCAATTTCTAATTTTTTTTCATTACGTTTAGAATTTTAAATTGTAACTCTCTTGAATATTTCATTTTTAAATCAAAATCAGTTTCACACAATCAAATTCACTTTTCACCAGTTTTTTTAATCTTGTAAATGTAATGTAATTGTAATTCATTTGTTGAAAGTTGTAATTTGAAAGTTTCCAATTTTTGAAATTCACTTTTACTTTCACAAAAATTTTGAAGTTCGATCTATTTATAGTCAGTCGGAAATTTGCATTTTAAAGTAAATCATTCCAAAAATTTACGATAAATTACTTAAATTCCTGATCAGTTTGTAACCATTGAAAATATTCCGGAATTTTCAGTACTATCATAACATTTTTCTCACATTAAAGTTTTCAATTTTCAAATTCCATAATTTTCATAATAATTGTAAATTCAAAACTTGATAATTTTCAAAATTCACGTATACTTCCACAAAAATTTTAAAGTTTAAACTATTCAATTTTTTCGATTCAAAGACGAACATTTACTCTATGTTAAAACTTTTACTCATTTTACGTACGAAAATAGTCAATTATTTTCAAATTTGGGAGATGTTTCAACCCCCTAACCCCCCCCCCCCCTGCTCCCAAATATCTACTAAATAAAGAAAGTTTAATCATGTGCACTTTCGCAAAAGAGAGAACAGGAAACAGTAAATCATAGCCGAAGTAAAATTATAAGCGTCCAAAAGTGTTGTTTCATTGTATGTTCCACCGAAACGCCTGCTAACTCAGTTGTTCACTCTCGTATTACATTTCGAAGAATGCGAATATCGTCGACCAAAAACAAGTGTACGCTTCTATTTTATCGTGTTGATTAGTATCAAAAAGTGATTTCATTGGCTGCAAAAAGTTGTTGGCTTAAGTGCCAGAAGAAACAATGCGCGGTGTTTCATTACGTCTTCTGGGGGATCGGAGGGGGCGCAAACCCACTTGTGTTGGCCGGGGCGAATTTAGAATTTTTTTTAGAGAAATTTAATTCAGAATTTAAATTGAATTCAGTTCAAGTTACATAAGAGTTTGATAAATAACTCGAGTTGACTCAAAGTTGTATTGAATTGAATTTAAATTGCATTAGAGTAAGTTTTAGTTGAAAAATAAATTGAATTGAGAATTTACTCTTTTAAAACTTTCCTCCCATATAGAAATATATATTATATCGAAATAGAATGATTTTCCAGAAAAATAATTTTAAAAATGAAAAATGTCTACTTTTATTCGATTTTGGGGTAAGTTACATGAAAGATTCAAATTAAACCTAATTAAACTTAAATGTACATAATGAGTTGAATTGAAAATTTTATTTTTCAGAATTTTCTTCCTATATAGAAATGTATGTTATATTGGAATGGAATAATTTTTTTCAAAATCGAAAATATCCATTTTCATTTGATTTTGGGGTAATGAGAATTGGAGTTGGATAATTTAAGTTCAATTGAAGTTTTAAATATATAATTGAAGTGAAATTTAATTGAATTTAGTTTGAAATAAATTGACTTGAACTTTAATTTAGATGATAAATTGAATTTAGAATTTTATTTTTTAGAATTTTCTTCCCAAACTGGAATGTATATTATATTGAAATAGAATGATTTTTCGGAGAAAGAATTTCCAAAATTGAAAATGTCCACTTTTATTCAATTTTGGGGTGGGTTGTGAATAATTTAAGTAAAATAAAATTTAAATGTATAATTTAAGTTCCATTGAAGTTAAATTTAATTAAATTTCAACTGAATGAAATTTCGATTTAAATAATAAATTAACTTCATAATTTTCTTCCCGTATAGAAATGTATATTATACTTAAATATAATGATTTTTCGGAGGAAGAATGTTCTAAATCGAAAATGTCTTCTTTTATTCGATTTTGAGGTAAGTTAAATTAGAGTTAACTAATTCAAGTTCAATTAAAGTTGAACAAATAATCAAAGTTCATTCAGCTGAATTTATTAAACCAAAGTTATTCAACTAAAGTTGAATTCAATTGAATTCGAATTTAAATAATAAATTAAATTAATAATTTTTTTTTTTTGAATTTTCTTTCCATGTAGACATATATATATATTACATTGAAATATAATGATTTTTCGAAAAAAGAATTTTCAAAATCGAAAATTTCTATTTTTTTCAATTCTGGGAAAATTAAATTGCAGTAGATGGTAATTATTCTGCGTGCATGTTCAGCCAAATTTGTTGACGAAGGTTTGTGTTGTCTGAGGACACAGTTTTGTCTGAATAAGATATGCGCGATCTATTTAACGCGTCTTTTATTTGGGTTACGACACCGAATCACGAGCGAGATATATGTTAATTCTCGGACGTTTATCGTGGATCGAATTTTGGTTGTTGGACATTTTTTTTATTCAATGAATCGTAAATTCTGGATTATGGAATGTTTGGAATTCTGTACTGAATTCGACATTCTCGGATAATCAAATTCGTAATTTTTTAGATGAAATATTAACGTATGGGTCAAAACATACGAAATTGACATTTGAATTTTTTCCGCGTGGATACGTCTTTTACTTTCTCCAACAATACTTTTACGTATAAATATTTGATCAGAATTTTTTCGATAAATTTTTTAACTCATGTCTACAGCGTAATAAAGAACGAGCGATAATTTGTACCGAATTTGTAAATCGTCCATTTGTTTATCAAACTAAGCGATATCGTTTCGAAAATAAATTATGAACACGGAAATTCTGAATTCCGGGTATAGTATTTTGAAAACTATGTTATGTTTGGGATTGCAGCAGAAATTGACACGTGTGATAGACTTTTTTTCCGTATTCACAAATTTGAAATCTTTGAGTTGGGCCCCCTCGAGACCAAGTCGAAGAATTATTTTTGGATTAATTTAGAAGTACTCGAAATCCAGATGTCAAAATTTGAAAAAAATTACGACATGAAATTGAGACGTCCTGGGATCGATTCCTGGCTCGGAGGATTTTTTTCTCGCAAAAAACGTTTGATTGTTAAAAATTGGTGGGAAAATGGGAAAAATCATTAATATTAACTCACTGGCAATCCACTCCATCGACTCTTGGTATATGTTCTCCAAATACAGTAAAAGCTCGATAAAAGTAAACCAAATACACTAAACTCTCAAGAAAAGTCCCTCAAATTCAGTCCTCGTAAATCGTTTTGAAAACCTTCAGAAGTCCTTTTAAACCTCATAAGGTCGCTTCATTAGTTTTCTGATATATATGTGTATTGGAGAAACTTTTAAGACTATATAAAGGGCCTTATAAGGAATGATTAACCTTATAAGGAATCCGTAAAATGTTCTCCAAATATTCTCCAAATACAGTAAAAGCTCGATGAAAGAAATCAAAATACAGTAAAGTCTTAATGTAAGTCCCTCAAATACAGTCCTCATAAATCGTTCTGAAAACCTTCAGAAGTTTTTTTAAACCTCATAAGGTCGCTTCATTAGTTTTTCGATATATATGTGTATTGAAGAAACTTTTAAGACTATATAAAGTGCCTCACAAGAAATGATTAACCTCATAAGCAATTCGTAAAATGTTCTTTAAATACAGTAAAAGCTCGATGAAAGTAATCCAAATACACTAAACTCCCAATAAAAGTCCCTCAAATACAGTCCTCATAAATCGTTCTAAAAACCTTCAGAAGTTTTTTTTTAAACCTCATAAGGTCGCCTCATTAGTTTTTCGATATATATGTGTATTGGAGAAACTTTTAAGACTATATAAAGGGCCTCATAAGAAATGATTAACTTTATAAGGAACTCGTAAAATCCTTTGAGGTCCGGAGTTGAAAGGGGAGTCACTGTAAAGGGAGACCAAGTCAAAGAATGTATTTTCGGAAGAATTTCCATCTAAAATACGACGATCGGAAAATCCGAAACCGAGGAAATTGCACCAAAATCAGGAAACGCCTCGAGCATTGGAAGAAAGGGAGAACCAAGCTGAAATGCGTGAAAATAGAAATCTTGCGCAACGCGCTGGTATATTAAGATTCTGACACAGGCGGATGCCATAGCGATGCTTATTGCGAGGTCGTTAAGGCAACGCGTATTTCGCCGAAGAAACGCGCAAACGTAACTAAACAATTGCGGATTACGCGAGAAACGAATTCATTCTATATTGAAATATATACATGTCGCGTTGGATGAAATGATTCAAACGGGTCTGAACTCAGAATAATTCGGTCCGAAAATAAATGCGGAGCGGAGAAAAACTCGGGCGAAAAAAACTCGGGCAGAACGTGAAAAATGAAGAGAGAAAAAAAGAGGGTATTTTAGAGAGTTTCGATGATTCATGAAATTCTGGTTTTTTTGGGGGGCGGGGGGGGGGGGGGGGATTTTTTCGGAAATTGCAAAGTTTTATGAGGTTTTAGCATTTTTTTTTTTTTTTTGGATTGATGAATTTTGTTGGATAGATCTGGAAAATGAGTTTTGTAGGGTTGTCACGAGGATTTATGGAATTTGGAAGAAATTTTTTCAAACGATCAAAAATTTGTGAATTTTTCGACTTTTTCGAAATTCAGGGTCAAAAGTTTTGTTTTAGAGTTGAAAATTTGGGAGTTTGAAAATTTTTGAGTATACAGTTTGAATTTACAGAATTATAGAGAAAATGATTGGAAAGCCAAATTTCTAGAGTTTGGAAGTACAAAGCCAAAATAAGAAGAATTGGGGACTTACGAACTTTTCGAAAATTTTGGAATTCAAGGATTAGATTTCAAAACTTTGGAATCATTATATATTTCATCAATTTCTGGACTTTAATGATAAAATATACGAAATTTTTCATGATTTTGCTTTAAAAAATATCATATACTAGTTTAAGTATGAATTTTTCCAATTTCTCATCAAAATTTCCAAGATTGTTGCACATTTTTTCGAATGAAAATCCTTATTTAAACGAAAATTTTGTGGACCTTTAGAATCATGAAATTGATTATCTTTCATGTAAATTATAATTAGATTATAAATCCACTCTTAAATTGTTAATCAAATTATGTATTATAAATTTGCGAGAGAATTGTTTTAAATTATCGAAAATTTGAAAATTCTTGGAATTTTTCGTAATTCAGGGTCGAAAGTTCCGTCTTATAAGACGGACTCATAATTTCTAATGAACTTATAATTTTGTACTGAGTTCGCAATTCGGAAGTTTAAAAGTTATTGAGGATGCAGTCTGAAGTTACAAAATCATAGAAAAAAATCATTGGGAGTCCAAGTTTCTAGACTTTGAAAGTACAAAGTCCAAAATGAGAAGGATTGAGGATCTATAACGAACTTCTCAAAAATTTCAGAATTTATGGATTAGATTTCGTAAATTTGAAATCATCATATTACACCAGTTTCTGGATTTGTATGATAAAATATACGAAATTTTTTATAATGTCACTTTTAAAAATATGACATGTAGTTTGAATATACATTTCCCAGATTTCTTATTAAAGTTTCCAAAATTGAAAATTTTTGCAAATGAAAATTATTATTTTAACGTTTTTCACTCAAGAAGTTGGTTTCGAGGATTAAAAAATTACAAAAATATGATTTTTCATGAATTTCATAAGTTTGAAGTTAATGAAATATCCAGAAATCTCAATATGTGTACCTCTCAAAATGTCACGTAGTTTGAACATCAATTTTTTCGAATTGTCCCTTCAGATTTTAAATATGAACACTTTCAGAAATAAAAATCATCGTTACAATGTTTTTTACTCCAGAATTTTGAAAACATTATCAAAATTTCGAATCACAAAAGTTTTAAATCTTTGGGTATGATAAATTTTCAATGTTAAAATCTGATCCTAAATTTTGTGGATTCAAAAATAATTAAAATTTCGTTATAGATTCTAAAATTCTAAAATTCGAGTCATTGACATTTTTAATCGAAAATTTATGATACTGTTAGAGAAAATTGAATAAGTTTCATGAGAAATGTATGCATTCTGCATTAAAAATTCAAGTTCGAAGAAAATTGTGTTTTCAGTGTCATTCGTAATTTCTATACAAGTTTTTCGTTTTCTATTCTTTATCTATCCATTTTCATACGTTTTGAGTCAACCTATAGAAGAAAAACATTGTGTATACAATTTTAATGACTTTGACTCTATTAAAATCGTATAATTTCAGAAAATCAATGACCATCAAAACATCGGAAAATGACTCATTTATTTCATAAATTGCATGCGTCAACAGAAAGTTCGCGATCGTCACGGAATTTTCCCTGAACCGAATGTCACGCTGCGCAAATTCGATCATCTAATAATAAACATCGCGCTCCACTAATGAAAGAATCATCATCAAGCGATGATGACGAAACGCGAAAGTAGA
The DNA here is from genome assembly GCA_030522785.1 of Platygaster equestris. Lineage (NCBI taxonomy): Eukaryota > Metazoa > Arthropoda > Insecta > Hymenoptera > Platygastridae > Platygaster > Platygaster equestris. The sequence continues at coordinate 35,811 of JAPYZK010000035.1, forward strand.
AGTCCCGAATTGCGAAACATCGAAAAACGTCAAGCATAGTTTTCATCATTTGAAGTCATTGGTTTAATTAATCAACCCTCGACTCAAAATGATAGAATTTGTAGGTAATGAGAAATTTTGACCTACTTTACTAATTTGACAATATGGAAATTCGGAGTTCAACACATTTGAATTTTTTAAATGCATTATTTTAATAAAAATAATGTCCAGTAACGAAAATTTACAAGAAGTTGGAAAAATTTGAACATTAATCGAAAAATTTCAACAATTTACTCAAGATATGAATTTATTTCCAATATTTATATACTTGCGTATTTGCAAGATTTGAAAAAATAAATTATAGACATTTCATTGAACTCGAAAATTTCTAAATTTAAACATTTAAAAAAATCGTTCACATTGCAAATTTTGGGTTTCTCAAATCAAAATTTCCGAAGGTTTCAAAAATGACGGAATTTCGCCCCAATTTTGATATATTCATTCGAAAATACAAATTTGAAGTTGAAAAATAGGACATGGTAAAACGTCATACTTCGAAAGTTATAGACCCAAGATACTTACCAGAATTGAATTATTAGAAGATCTACTGGTTGAGGTTCAACAATACCGAAATCCGAAGTTTTGAAAGTCGAAATGTGAAAAATATATATTGTTGAAAACCCTATATAGGTATTTCAAAAAATTCATTCATCTATAGTTATTCAAAAAAAGAAACAAATTATCCTAGAAATTTTTTTTTCAAATTCCAAAAAAAAATTTTTTAACCGTAAAACATGGAAGTGCCTTTCTGATTTTTCAAGAAAGTTTGAAGACTCAAATGCCTCCAGCAGTCTTTTTTGTAAAATATTTTCAAAGTCACTTCATTTAAACTCTGAAAATTGTTAACAATTTAAGAAATCTCATTCGGAATTGTTTAAAATTACTTTAAAAAAAAATTCCGTATAAAATCATCATTTGCCAAAAAAATCGTATGACAGGGATTTTTGTCATTTCGTAAAATATCGAAAATTTCCAGTTCTAAAAAAATCAAGAAATTCGAGAAATAATAAAAAGTGAATCCATAGAAACAGAATGAAAGTCAAAAAATTGAGGAAGCAAAATGAAAAAATTGACATGACATGAAAAACAAGATGGATTAAAATTCAAAATTTATTAAGTTCAAGAGTTTTGAATTATTTAAAGAATTGAAAAAATTTGAGTAGTTTGAAAAATCCGACAAATCGGTAACATTAAAAAATTTTCGGATAATTCAAAAATTCGAATGATTCTGAAAGTATTCAAAATTGTGAAAATTCCAAAAATGTTGTATAATTTCGAAAATTTGTAGTATCTTTTTAAGAATACGGACAATTTTGGAATGTTGGAAAACTCGTTAATCACCTATGAAAAATTTGAAAAATTCCGAAGTATCGAAAAATTTGAATATTATAGGAATTCCGACGAAGGAGTTCTAAGTTTTTGAGAATTCAAAAATTTTAAAAATTCCTCAGAATTAAAAAATTTGAGACAGTTTTGAGATTGTCAAAAATTTCCGATTTTCCTGATTTCCCGAAATTCAGTCCTTTCTGAGTTTGATTTTCCGAAAAAAACCGTGAAAATCCAATCATCGGTTGTCTACAATTTTTTCGATGCCACCAGGGAATTGTCTTCGCGCCCAAAACTCGATCGAATTTCGTGTCGAATCACCATAATTAGTCGCGCTGGCACGCTGGCAAAATTTTCCCGAGCGCCGGTAAATGTACGACTTTCCCTCGCTTTCGAAAACGTCCAAGAATTTGGTAATTTGGCACTGGCGAGGTCGGTGAACTGAAGAAAACCCGGAGAATCGAAACTCGCGCTTCGATAAGCGACGCAACTTCCGTTCGTATATACCTACCCTTGCGCGAAAGGCCAGAGCGAGTTTTTCTCGGCCTCGTAAAAGCGTTTTGAATGACGTGCGCGCTTGCCAACTCCATTACCACGATCCTAATGCATCCGCGTTCTTTTCACGATTTTCGAAATGGTCAATGTTGGAAATATGCAGAGATTCCGAAATAGTGGCAAATTTACGACTTTAATCCTTTTTTTCGGTAATAGTTCCGATTTGAGTGTTCCTCACCCCCCCCCCCCTCCCACTGTCGCTAAATTGTTGAAATAATTTTAAATCCCAGAACTTATAACATGTCCAAAAGTTTAAAAATACACAGAATTCTTATAGTTAAAAAAATTCTGAAAAATTTCAAAATTATTGGAAATCATTATTGAAAATCTTATGTAATATTCTTTGGATCGAGAAAGTTTTCCATATTATTGGAATGTTGTGAAATTTATGATGCTCAAAATATTTGGAATTTTTGAAACTTTGAATATAAATAACATTGTGGGAAATTTAAAAATTATCTGAATTTTGGAGTATCTCTGAAATATCATGAATATCATGAATTCTTACGTATCATAAAATTTAAGGAAATGGTGAAAATTCGACCAATATTTTGAATTCTCAACATTTTCGGAAGTCTGAGAATTTCATCAAGAATAATGGAAATATTTGAAGTATTCTCAACTTTGAAAATCCTTTAAATTCTCAAAACATTCGAAATTATTGAAATATTCAGAAATTTTACAATAATTATCTCAATTTCAACAATTAAAATTATCGTAAACATTCGAATTTTTCATACCTTCAAATTCCATTTCACAGGAATTTGCATTTTTTATGAAATTTTGTGTTCATACTGAAATCTTATAATTGAAAAAATACATGATTTTCTCAAAAATATTTAATTTTTTCGAATGATTTTCGAATTTTCGAATTTTTCCATATTCTTCGAATTTTGTAAAATGTATAATGCTCAAAATATTTCAAAATTATTGAAACTTTGAATATAATTGAAATTTTCAGAATCCTTATAATACAAAATTCTACAAAATGGTGTAAATTCTGAAAATTTCGAAAATTCTCAACATTTTCCGTATTTTGAAAACTTTTGAAATTCAAGAATGATTAAAATATTTGAAATAGCCTCAACTCCGAAAATCCTTCAAATTCTCAAAACATTCTAAATTCTCAAAATTTTCAGAGATTTCACTTACTTAAATTTTTAAAATTCTTGAATTCATTAAAATTTTCGATTCTCATTGTATTTTTTGACGAGTAATTCAAAAATACAATAACGAATCGATTTTTCCGTTACAACATTTTTAATTTCCGGAAATTTTTCAAAATTCGAGAATAAAAAGTTGAAAATCCAATTCCGTACGTTCAGAAAATTCAAAATGTAGAATTTCGTAAAGCCGAAAAACTTTGAATTTCTGTGAAAATTCGCTAATATTCAAATTTTGGAGTTTCATAATTCAAATGCAATCTCGAATGTAAGAAATTACTTGATGATGTAAACTCATAAAAATTCTCACATTAGCATATTCATAATTTTCTCAATTCTAACAATTGGATACAAATTATTCTCTCGTTCCACTTTGGCATGAACAAAGTGATAAACAAACCCGCAATTCGTTGAAACAAATGATAAATTCGTCAAAACTAATTTCAGTTATCATAAAATCTCGTCCAATTTGTCAGAAGCCGCACAAAACTCGCTATTCAAATTCGCAAACAATTATTGCTCGCGATCCTTCAATGTCGCTTTTAGAACAGCCTCCGCAGCGCATCTCTTGTTTTTCACGTCGCCTCGTAAAGGAAGCTCCGAGAGTTATAGTACAGTCAACAGGGAAAAATCAGGGTATTTTTGGAAAGGACTCAAAATTTGGATTCCATATAGCGGGGCATATCAAAACTAAGTTAAAAATCGATTTGTGGGACTGAAATATCCGCCATCTTGGAAAAAGGGGTAATAAAATGGGTTTTCCTTATTATTTCGAGTACTATCGACTTCTCATGGAAAACATAAGAATAACTTCTAGTTGCGTCAATGAATATAGACATTTTTTTTCTTATCTTGCATATTTAAAAAGTTATTAACAAATATGTTTGAAAAAATAGGGGTAGTTTTTATCTTTCGGTCTATTACTCCCAAACGGTTGATTTTACAAATAATATACTCTAATAACTTTTTGTAGAACGGTTTTTGACAGAAATTTTGATGTGTTATATTATTTATTTTTGTAGACGACAAAAAAAAATTAAATACTGGAAGATAGGGATGCAAGGTATCGATAAGATACCTGAGGTATCGATTCTTTTCTTATCGCCGATATATATCGGCGATACTTCAGCAGCCGATACTAATCGATATCGATACTTTTCGATCTGATACTTCAAATATTGAAATATTTCTTTCTTTCCAAGCGCGACAAGAAAATGAAAAATTTTTTGCAGTGTAAAGTTTTGGAGAATTTCGAATTTTCTAAAATTTGAATAATTATGTAATCCTAACAAATACCAAACTTGCGAAATTTTGCAGTTTTGGAGAATTTCAAATTTTTCGAGTTTCAAACTTACGAGGAATTGTAGTTTTGGAATGTTATGAAGTTTACAAAGCAAGATTTAAAAATTTTCAAAGTCCAGAAACTTTAGAATTTTGAAATTCCAAATAATTATGAAAAAATTTTTGAGCCATCAGAGAACTTTTAAGTTTACAAGTAATCGAGTAATTTGGAAGTTCACGTTTGATAGTTTATTTCAACAAAATATAACCATAATAATCGATGGAATGGATTGTCAATGGGTTAGTAATAATTTTTATTATGGAATTGATTTTTTCATTTTTACTTCTTCAGTTTTTGGCAATTGAATGTTTTTTGCGAGAAAAAAAGTCCACCGAGCTGGGAATCGAACCCAGGACCTCTCAATTTCATGTCGGGTGCTCCAACCAATTGGGAGGTCCTGGGTTCGATTCCCGGCTCGGTGGATTCTTTCCTCGCAAAAAACATTCAATTGCCGAAAATCAATTCCATCATAAAATGACTATAATGTACACCGAAAAATGACTATGTAAAAAAAAATATAAGCAGCATTCATTTTTTCGATATAAATGACCAATGAACACATATATAACTACTTCTTACCATAATTTTAAATAATACAGACTTTGGGAAATGGTTGTTCCGATATCGATAGTATTGAGATATCGATACTTTTTCGGTCTATCTATCGATACTGGGTATCAGAAAAATCCGATACGTATCGATACCAAGGTATCGTTATTATAGCCCGCGATATGCATCCCTACTGGAAGATAATGGACTCAGGTTAGGTGGAAAATATTGTATTTTAGAAATAGATAATAATTCAATAAATGAATTTGAATTATATATTGATTATATAAATCAATAATATTCATGATACATAATATTAATTGGTTACATTTCTAGATGAATAATAATAATTTTTCATTGTATTTCATATTTTATAAATATACTTTTTCATTCAACGTTTTTTCATCGAGATTTTGTGAAATGATAATTTTATTATAATTGTATAAATAACATACTGCATATGTACCAAATTTGCTATTCGAGACATTCAAATTTCTGTTTATTTGAACGATTTTGGCCATTTACACAGATTAATCGTAAAACGAAATCACCGAAAACAAGAGCCTCGGCGGAATGATAATAATACCCCGGCGCGGAAAGAACGCGCGATATATTTCGACGCGTTGGAAATATTTGGGTTACCAGCGATTTCTACCATTTTTCCCATACTTTATGTCGCACAGCTTCGAAACATCGCGACTGTAAATAGAACTTGGCCATTTTTGAGAAGAGCTGGGAAAACTGCGCAGTTTTTTGGGAGGTTCAATATTAGGAATGGGAACTGTCAAAATAATATCATCAATGACTATCGACTACTATTTAAAAACTCCACTATCTCTCAGGAGGGAAATTTGCATACAATATTGGGAATTTTTAAATTGAGATTGAAAAATTAATGCAATCCAAAGATGTTGAAAGTATCTGAATTATTAGGAAAAGACATTTTTGGATTATGACAGTTGATAGTAATAATTTGTCTTCAAAATTATTCAAAATGAGTGTAAAAATTTTTGGATATTCTTATAGAAGTGGTGCATTTTTAAAATTCGATTCACGAATTTTCTACTTGTGATTATGATTACGTTTGTTCAATTCTAAAATTTTGGAAGATCATAAATTTCCGAATTCATGAGTTAAGAATGTTTAATTTCTGTGACATATATTCGTTTCATTTATTGAATGAACGAGTAATAATAAATTCGTGTCTAAGTTCTTGTCAAATTCGAAGTTACTTTGGGAAATTCTTTGATTTTTGGAACTCGATTTGAATAATGCACATATTTTTTTGATATTGTTGACACCTTAGAATGATAATTTCTATATGAGTAAATATTCTAAAAAATATATATTTCAAATTTATAATAGTATTTTAGTAATGAAAATATTGAGAATGCAGTTCTGAATTTTCTGAAAATTTTTTTTTAAATGCATTCAATTTATGGAAAATCCAATAAATTATCCAATACGTATGGAATTGAATTTTTACTCACTTTATACTATTCAGAGTTTGATATTTTATCCTAAAATTCTGTTATTCTGTGGTTTCGGAACTCGGATTCACAAGTTTTCGAATTCGAATATTTACAAGTTTTAGATTTTTGCATTGACATTAAAAAATTCCGCAATCTAGTAGTGTTTGAAATTTTCAACAAATGTTGCAATTCTTTGTATTCTTGAGTTTTGAGAATTTTTGGCTACATTTTCCGAGAACAATCAAAAATATTCAATTTTTCATAAATTATACAAATTACAAAAACGGGATTTCTATCCACTTTTTACAGTCAAAATATTTCGTTTTTTAACTTCAAGTACGGAATTCTTGATTTAAATTGTCAAATTACTCAAGACGTTTCAAAGTTCATGATCGCAAATTTTCGCATTTTTGAACTAGATTAAAAAATGTTGTCTGTCATCTCAGATTTAAAAAAATACGAATTTTTAAGATGAATGACAAAATTGGTATTCTGGAACTATTGAATTTCATCAATTTAAAATTGAAATACTTCGATTTTTGTACGAAAATTCATTGTTCTAAATTTTTGAGAGGTCACAAATTATTAATCTCCAAACTTCGAAATTTTGGAAATGAAATAATCGAAACTTCATTTTTATCTATTCAGAATGTTTGAAAAACTTTTCTTCTAATCGCGTAATAAAGAATTTATAGAAGTCGAAATCTTCGATTGAGAAATTTTGAATTTCACGACTTTCCGACCCAAATTTATGAATACTTGAATTCGAAAATATAGAAATTCTGAATTTTTCAGTTCTTCAAGTGTGCATTCAAAATTGAAAAATTTTGCAACGTGGTAAATTCTATTACTTTCATTTCGGAATTTTCGAATTCTAAATTGCAGATCTCCAAATCGCACTAAGAATTTCTTTGAATTCGATCACTGATTCCTCGAATTGATACTTCTAAAACTAAACAATAGAAGAATCCAAAAGTCTCAGAATGTCAAAAAATTAATTTTGTTGGAATTGATTCAAATAAAAAAAATTCAAACATCGAAAAAAATATGAAATATAATTGACGAAAAAAACGACGAATTTATGACATTTCAACACTCTTACGACAGTCTTACTCGCTTCATTTGACATATGCTTTCTCACTCTCTTCCTCCCTAGCACAAACTGATCCAGAAAATAAAAACCATTAGACAATAACAATTTTCTGTATACGCGCAATATTATTACATAGTTATGACATCAACGGAAACTGTCCGATGATCGAAAAATTTCCGAAAAATACCCTAAATTCACCATAAGGCTCATTTTCTCTCACAAACGCATGAGAAACTGACCCTTACGGCAAATGTCCGTTCCCGCTCCCATCCATTTCCCAACAGATCAGTGGAGCGCGACCCGACAGTTTTCTAGGTTAGGAAGATTGCATCGCCCGAGAAGGGAGCCCGAAGAAAAGTTCCCGAGGTACAGGCGGAGCAGCTGCGGGTCTCTGGAAAGCCGAGGAAGAGCGTATTCCTGCCGGCCCCATCTATTTTCATATCACTCTTGAAACGTGTGCCGAGAGGCAGTTGCTCTCGAAGAGCTTTTCCTTGACCACCCGTTGTCACAATTTTGTATCATCTCCGCCTAAAAAGGTAGATTGCCCCGGGAACTAACGGCTCCCCCGATTGGCCGAAATCCCAGGCCAATAGGCGCTCGCGTTTCACCCTCGGATCACGTTGCACGCGCTTATATTGGGAGACCTCGGTTTATTCCCCGTCAGAACGGCTCTCTAACGTAAGTGCACCACGTCGGTTCGACTTCCGTACATTTATCTCTAACACCTCATCACAGGATTTTACAAGTGAAATTATTTATTTTTTACCCGAATTTTCCAAAATCGCAAAAGGATCCTCGACGAGCGCGAGTCACTCGGGTCTGTGCGAATAACGGTTGTGACACGAAGACGTGTGAAATTTTGTGAAATCCAGGAATACGTGAAAAAAGACGACGTTACAAGTGCGGAGAGGATTTTTTGCATCTGGGTGATTGTTGTTTCTACGGGAAACGCCGCGACCGTTATTGTCCGTTACAGCGGGTTCGTATCGCGCGTTTTCTTCGGTCGGGAATTCAAAAGTTCGAATCGGGCGTTCTCATTGGTTTATTAGGAAATTCGAATTTGGGTGATTGTTTCACTTCGTACGGGATCTCGGTAACGACCGTTTTTGTCCGTTACGACGGGTTCGTGTTGCGCGTTTTCATTGGCCGGGAATTCAAAAGTTTGAATCGCGCATTCTCATTAGTTTATTCGAAAATTTAAATTTGGGTTCATACGGAATCTCGGTATTGACCGTTATTGTCCGTTTGTATGGTGCGTTTTTAGTCGTCGTGAATTCAAAAGTTTGAATCGCGCATTCTTATTGGTTTATTCCAAAACTTGCATCTGAGTGATTGTACGGAGTTTCAGTATCAACCGTTTTTGTCCGTTGCGAGTTTGTATCGCGAGTTTTCATTGGCCAAGATTCGAAAGTTGGAATCGCGCATTCTCATTGGCTAATTCGAAAAGTTGCATCTGGTTTCCACGTTATACTGGACACGTAAAATAAAAAGCTTCTGCTGGATGTTGTTGCAGCGTAATTTCAGCGAATGATATTCTCTTTTTGGAGCACTTTTGTACGTCACTTTGGCATCATATCGCTCGTTTTCGTTGGTCCATTTGAAGATTCGGATCGCGCGTTTTCATTGGTCGAGGTTCGAACGCGCGAAATTCGATACCCTGAGTCTAATAGGGGTAAAAGGAACGACGAAATTCGCGTTTCTGTTACACAATTATAGCCGTCAACGACGAAATCCGTGGGACGCGCGCGCGTGCGCAGAAGCGCGTATGCGCAACCGGTGACGTGCGGGCCGATTCCCCTTCATTTTTAACATCACTTCGATGTGAATTTGGACTCTCTTCGTGTCGCGTCTTTACGGTGCTCGGTCATCGGGGTTTTCTTTGTCGGACTTGGATATACGTAAGGGTTTTCGAATTCAGTGCCGGGGAACAATAACGATTTTAAAGCGGTTTCGATGAAATTGAGTGACTCCTTGTCGAGGATCCTCTTGCGATCAGGTTTTTTTATTCGGAAATTCTCGGATGGTTTTTGAAATTTTTATAGTCGTTTTATCCGTTTGATTTTTTTAGTTTTTCTCATTTTTAATTTATCCGATATTTTTTACGGAATCCATTTTACTCGGGGACTTTTTTTGTCCAATAGATAATACATTTTTATTTTGATAAGAAAATGTATTTCAGAAAGCGAGTGTAATTATTTTGGACGTTTTACTTTATTGATATTTATTCCGTGCGTGTTTTATTCACTTGGCTACATTTAATTTACTGCTTCAAATTCTGAATTTGATTTTTCAACAGAATAAGAGTACTTCGGAAAATGTTTACGTATTTTCGAATTTTAAATTGATCCAGTGTGCCAAAAATAAAGAACTTTATTTTTCTAAAATTTAACTTCTACATTTTTCGGAAACTTTAATTCCGTCACGAAACAACTCTGTAAAATTTCCAAAAACCGAGAAACGAGAATTTAATGATCTCGTAATTTGTGACATTGAAATGAATATTCATTGAAATTGGGTTTTCAGGGCCGCCCAGATCGCGCCGACAGAAGTAGTCCGTCCGCCGCCGAAGCCAAAGAAACGCACGAAACCGACGACTACTTAGTGTAAACGAGTAGAAAAAGAGAAGGGCGCGTACTTTTCATTTTTATAAGGGAAAGCTCGAAAAAAGCAAGATGCCGAAACCAAAGGAACCCGAGGGCGACGATCCCGATCCTAGCCCATACTTGTACGTGTCCCTTGAGCAAAAGAGAATCGACCAGTCGAAACCCTACGATGCGAAAAAGGCTTGCTGGGTCCCCGACGAAAAGGAGGGCTATCTCCTCGGTGAGATCAAGGCCACCAAGGGCGATTTGGTCACCGTCACCCTTCCTGGCGGCGAGGTGAGTTTTCTCTTCATTTCCTCCCCTTAAATCCAGCCCTTTTTGGTTTCTCTTGAATAAAATAGAGGAAAAATCTAAATTCCAACCGTCTAAAGTTCGCACGAAATATTTGGCTGATCTCACGAGACATTCTGCAGACTGACCAACATATTTTTTTCGTCCGATAAAATATGTTGTGGATTCTACAAAAAATTGTGTAGCATTAACGAAATGTTTTGCTGGATGAACGGAACGATTTTTTTGTTTGATGGAATGTCTTGGGGCTCACACAAAGTTGTGTAAAAATGAAAAACTTTTTTTCGAGTAAACGTTTTGTGAATAGGATTTATAGAAAGTGTAACATCAACAAAATGTGTTATAGACTAAAGAAAATTCTTTGTGCGTCCAGTAAAATGTTGTATAGAATACAAAAATTATATAGCATTCACGTAACACATCTTTGTCCAATTGTATGTTTTTTAGATTCTAGTAAAAGTTTTGTAGCATCAACAATACATTTTTCTATTCGGTAGAATGTTTTGTGACTACGAAAAGTTTTGTAAGATCGAGGGAATACTTTTTCGCCCGATTAAATGTTTGATAGAATCTGGAAAGTTTTTGTAGCGTCAACAAAACGGTGTGCAGACTAAACAAAACGTTTTTGTGACTACAAAAAAATTGTTTAACATCAGCAAAACGTTTTGCAGACTGTAAAAAACATTCTGTTTTTCCGATGGAATGTTTTGTCGACGAGAAAAAGTTTTTTTGAACCTGCAAAAAGTTTTGTAGCTTCAGGAAACGTTTTTTAGACTACAAAATATTTTATACATCCGATTGAATGTTTGATAAATTCTACATAATTTTTTGTGGCACTGACAAACTTTTGAAATACTTTTTTGGTCCGGTCGAATGCTTTTTAGACTGCAAAAAGTTTTTGTAACATCAACATAAGGTTTTGCAGACTGAAAAAAACACTGTTTCTCCGACGAAATGTTTTGTTCATCACAAAAAAATTTTGTTGACTCTACAAAAAGTTTTGTATTTTGAAAAAACGTTTTTTAGACTGGAAAACATTGAATTCACCTGACTGAACGTTTGGCAAATTGTACAAAATATTCTGCAGTACTGACAAACTTTCAAAACACTTTTTATGTTCGATCGAACGATTTTTAGACTCCATAAAGTTTTGTAATATCAACAAAACGTTTTGCAGACTGTAACAAGACACTTTATTTCTCCTATAAAATGTTTTGTTTACTACAACAAATTTTGTTAACCCTACCAAAAATTTTGTAGCTTTAAGTTACGTTTCACAGACGTGAAGAAAAAAAATTCAATTTATTCTGTTGAACGTTTGGTAAATTCTACAAAATTGTCTGTAGCACAGACAAACTTCAAAAACACTTTTTCCGTCTGATCGGATGATTTTTAGACTACACAACGTTTTGTAACATCAACAAAACGTTTTGCAGACTGTACAAAACACTTCGTTTTTCACATAAAATGTTCTGTTGACTACACAAGTTTTTTTTAAACCTACAAAACGTTTTGTAGCCTTGAAAAACGTTTTACAGTCTAAAAAAACATATTGTTCATCCGACTGAACTTTTGGTAGATACTAAAAATTTTTCTGTAGCACTGCCAAATTTAAATTCATAAATTTGTTTCACAAACACGTTTTGAGAGTAAATCAACCTAAATCGTTTCCTGGTGGTTTTTTCTTGGGTTTTCGAGAAGGCTTAGAAAATTCGTGGATAATATTAAGAGGAACCAAGAAAGGCCCGATTGGCCGAAGGTCTCTGTGTTTGGCCGGAACACGCGTACTATATATATAAAAAGCCAAAGGTAGAGCGACGCCGGGCGTCGGCGTAACCACCGCCCAATCCGCCACAGCGTCTATTTCGAGAACAGAATGGCACCTTCTGCTCGTCTTTCTCTCTCTTTCACTCGAAGCCCGGGCACCCCTGACCATACGTAGACATCGGGATAAATTTTCCATCTGTTTACCTCGCGTCTGACAATGCCGCGATTTTTACACTTAAAATCGATGAATACCTCATTTTTCGCAGCCCGCGTGTCAGACCGAACGCTGGATTTTCTACTTGAGATGAAGTTAACCTTTGAAAATAGGAAGTTGTCGGGATACGAAGAATTTTGAGGTCATTTAATGATTTTTCGAGTCGTGGTAATGAAAACTCATGTTCGGGGTTGAATGAAAAATATTAAATATTTGGGAAATCGGTTTTCTGATCATACGTTGATTTTTTTACTCGCATAAAACTTATTTTCGTAATGCGATGAATTTGTTAGTCATGTAATGATGAATTTAAGTCGTTATACATGAAACTTCTACTGTTAGAGATTTAATGGAAGATATTGAGTATATATTATGTAAAGTTGAGAGTCTGGCCGAAAGCTGATTTCTTTACTTGGATGGAAATTGTTTGCAGAAAATAGAAAGTTATTGAATTATTTAATTTTGTGGTCAGACTACACAAATATTCTGCTATTTGAGATTTGATGGAAAATAAGCAATACTTACGAAATTAAGTGTCTGATCGAATTTTAATTTTTCTACTGATTCTTAAAAATTGTTCTTAAAAAATAGAAAATTATCATAATATGGGGAATTTTTAAGTCTTGTAATGATATATTATGACTCATGATTTCACAAGTCATTCAACTTGTAACTTCTTATATTCGAGATTAAATGACGGGTATCCAATACTTGAAAAGTTAAGTGAATGAACAAACGTCGATTTTTCCACTTAAATGGAACTCATTTTCAGAGAACAGAATTTTATAAGAACATGCAGAATTTGAGTAAATCATTTAATGACATGACTGCCGATTTTTCAAGTCATTTTTGTCTTCTGGTAAAATGCGAGATATTTGATACTGACCAAAGACTACTAAAATGGAAACTATTTTCAGAAAATAGGCAATTATCATGAAGGGAGAATTTTGCCGTCTCTTAATGATATGACTGATGATTTTACAAGTCACTGAACTCACAAATTCTCGTATTCGAGATTAAATGACAAGTATTCAATATCTCCAAAGTTGAGTGTATGAAAAAAAGTTGATTTTCATACTCAAATAGAACTTATTTTCAGAGAACAGAATATTATTGGGATATACAGAATTTCAGAGAATCATTAATGACATGACCGACGATTTTTCGAATTATTTTTTTCGAAATTTTTCGTTTTTTGGATTTAATGGAAGATATTTGATGAGTGCACATTCAAATGTATGACCAAGCTTTGATTTTCTACTTAAATGAAACTTGTCTTCAGAAAATGGGATGAAATGATATAGGTAATGATTTTCAAAGTATTTTCACTTGCAAGTCTTTATATTATGGATTTAATGAAAGATGCTCAATACTTGTAATGTCAAGTGTCTGACGAAACGCTGAATTTTATACTGAAATGAAACTTATATTCAACTATTTAAAAATTATCGATATGGAATAATTTTTAGGTCATTCAATGACATGACTGATGACTTATCAACTTATTTGAACAAATTTGGGATTCAATAACAAATATTACATAGTTGAAAAGTTGAGTGTCTGACCAAACGTTGAACTTTCTGCATGGAATGAAGCCATCATTGGAAAATAATAAAGTATCGGAATACCAAGAATACTTAGATCCTGACAATTTTTGAAATTATTTCAGTCGTAACTTTCCATATTCGAAACTGAACAACTGATATTTAATACTTGCAAATTTAAGTTCCTCATTTTTTTACTTTGAATAGAGCTTCAATGATTGAGAATAAAAAATAATTTTGATTTGAAAAATATTTAGGTCATTTAATAACATGACTGATGATCTTTTATGTCATTCCACTCAAAAGTTCTCATATTCAGATTTAATGAACAGATATTTAATAATCGCAAAGTGTCGGACCAAACGTTGATTTTCTACTTAAATGAGTCTTATCGTTATCGTTATAAAATGAAAAATTATAGGAATACGAAGAATTTTTAGGTCATTTAATGACATGATTGATAATTTTCAAAGTTATTTGAGTCAAAACTTTTCATACTCGAAATTGAATAACAGATATTCATTTCTTTGTAATTTAAGTTCATGATCTAATATTGATTTTTCTACTGGAAATCAAGTTTAAATGATTAAAAATAGATAATTATCGTCATATGAAGAATTTTTATGTCATTTCATCACATGACCAATGATTTTTCATGTCGTTACACTCAAAATTTCGTGAATTCGATATTAAATCACATATATTTGATAATTGCAAAATCAATTGTCGGATCAAATGTTGATTTCATACTTAAATGAATCTTATCCCTAGAAAATGAAAACTTATAGAATACGAAGAATTCTTAGGTCATTTGATGACATGATTGATGATTTTCATTATTTCAAAAGTAATTTGAGTCAAAACTCTTCATATTCGGAATCGAATGACAGATATTTCAGTTTTTTTTTTTTAAATTCAAATTTGTAATCGAATATTCATTTTTCTACTTGAGATAGAGTTTGAATGAATAAAAATATAAAATAATCGTAATATATAAAGTTTTTATGTCATTCAATGACATGACTGATAATCTTTTATGTCGTTGCACTCAACATTTCTTACATTCAATATTAAATAACAGATATTTGATAATTGCGAAGACTTATATTCAGGAAATAAAAAATTATATGAAGACGAAGAATTTGTATATTATTCAATGATATAATTGTTGATTTTCAAAGTTATCCAGTCAAAACTTTCCATATCCGGAATCGAATGGCATTTATTCAATTTTTCAAAATTTAAGTTTCTAACAAAATATTAATTCTTCTATTTGAAACGGAGTTTAAATGATTGAAAATGAAAAATTATCGTGATACGAAGAGTTTTTAGGTCATTTAATGTCCCAATCGATCATCTTTCACGTCATTTTATTCAAAACTTCTCATATTTGATATTCAACGACAGATATTTAATAATTGCGACGTCAAGTGTCAGACCAGACGTTGATTTCTCTACTTGAATGCAACTTTTCTACTCCAGTAAACAGAAAATCATCAGTAAATGGATACATTGCCCGATGTAATGACAGACCGTTTTTCAAGTTCAACAAATCGTAGGCCTTTGTATGAATAAAAAATCCGATTGTGCTATGGCTACATATTTTTCCTATTTATCTATTTGTAAAAATTTTGCGTTCACAATTTCTCCATGGATTATCGATCGTTGAAATAATCACGGATTTCAAAATTTTCTTATGTTATGGCTGACAATTTATTGGGTTTCACTAATTGAATATGTCAATAGATTTTGAGATCTAAATTCGATAAATTGAAAATAAAAGGAATTTCTCATTTAATCCTGATGATTTTCGAACTTTAACGGAAAGTTAAAGGACAAGTTTTACGGCCAAAAGTGGAAAAAAAGAAAATATTATCAAAACGATTACGAATGCTCAGATTTTTTCATGCTATGGTACAAAATTGTTCAATTTATACTACTTAAAACAACATATTTCCTGAATTAATTTCTGGTTCTTAGAATAATTGAAGAAAGTTTCACAAAAATTCAGAATTTCCTGATGTGACCATTAAAAAAATGACGAATTTCCAAGTGGGTTTGGAAAATGTTGAATATTAACGTAAATATAGATTTTTTACAACGATTTCCCAAGTTTTACACCTCTGAAAGATCGATTTTTCGAATGCAACTCAATAAATCGTTTATCAATGAAATATTGAATAATTTTCAGATTCGTCAGTGTAATGTCTGACGAAATCACGAGTGTCACTACTTGAAACAATACATTTCGAGATCTCGATACAATGAATCGAAAATCAAAAAGTGTATTTATTTTCTTATTTATTCCCGATGGTTTGCAAACTTTAACGTGAAGGTTAAAGACGAATTCTACGATCAAAAGTCGAAAAAAGCGAAGAGAATTTTTCATGATATATCAGAAAAGTGCTCGAGTTGGATAAAACTTAAAACAATATATTATAGTCAAACAAAACTCAAAACAACGTATAATCAGAGTATTCAAACCCTTGAATCACTGAAAAAAGTTCTACAAAAATCTAAAAATTTCGCGATTGAATCACTAGATCACAAAAAAATATTACACTTTTCCGTTAGGATTCGGAAAATGGAGGATGATTACTCAAGTTACAATTCTCAAGTTTTGCATATCGAAGACTGTCCAGAAATCGGAAAAAATCTTGGATATTGATGCAATTATAGATTTATGACAACGGTTTCTCAAGTTTCACTACTTCAGACAATTGATTTTCCAAATTTTTCCCGATAAATACTTTTTCGTTCAAATATTGGATAATTTCCTAAATTCGTCAGATGTCTGACCAAATCTCGAGTTTCACTACATGCAGCAACAGATGACGGTATATATAAATCTATAAATATCTATAAATCGAAAATCGAAAAATAAATAAATTCTTTAAATAGTTCATCGTTAGAATATTGCATAATTTTTTCATTCGTTCGTGTAATGCCTGAAAAAATCTCGAGTTTCACTACTTGAAACAATAGATTTCGTGATCCAAATTCAATAAATCGCGAATCAAAAAAAAAATCAATTTTATAAATCTTTCATCGTTAGAATATTTAATGATTTTTTGAATCTTTATGTAATGCCTGACGTAATCTCGAGTTTTACTACTTGAAACAATATATTTAGGGATGTAAATTGAATAAATCGAAAATCAAAGAACGTATCAATTTTATGAATCGTTTATCGTTAGAATATTTAATAACTTTTCGATTCCTTCGTGTCATGCCTGACGAAATCTCGAGTTTCACTACTTGAAACATTAGGTTCCGGAATCTAAATTCAATCAATTAAAAAATGAAGAATACATCAATTTTATGAATGGTTTATCGATGTAATATTCAGTAATTTTTTGATTCCTTCATGTCATACCTGACTAAATCTCAAGTTTCACTACTTAGAACAATATTTTGAAATCTAGATTCAATAAATCGAAAATCAAAGAATCTTTGATACCAATTTTATGAATCGTTTCTCTTTAGAATATTGCAAATTTTTTTGATTCCTTCGTGTCATGTTTGACTTAATCTCGAGTTTAACTACTTGCAATTTCTAAATCCGACGTTTTACCACGTTTTTATCAATTTCTTATAAAACCTTCGATTTGACATATCAAACTAGCAATTTATACATTTTCTATAGTAATCTTAACTTTTGTAGTAAATCAAACATTCGGTTGTAAATTTCATCGCTGCTCAGCATCACAGTTCAATCACATTTTCTACTACCTTTCTACAGTAACTCCGTTATAAACCAAACTTGTTCATTTTTAGTGGCTCGAAAAAATATTCAAAGAAAAAAAATCGAAGAATCGTACCAGTAAAAACTTTGACGTTCAAAATTCCCTGAATCGCCAAAAGCATTCGTAAATGTTTCAAACATATACAAAATAATCCAGTTCTACACGATTTCATAACAGCTTCCGAAAAAGTCTGCACCTCAAACCAAGTCAAAAAACGCGCTTCCACTTGGATTACCCAATCCAAAATTCCAAAAGATCGGCCCCATTGAATGCCCCTCGAAAGTAGGTCGCGAAAGAGAAAAACTCGAGAGTCGATTCATAAATAAACGTTCTAAAAATATCCGGCGTAACACTTCTTTTTATTTTCCCGCCGTGTTTACCGGATCTTTAAAACTTGGTCGAATTCACGATACGTGACAGTTCACGCGTTGCGTAATCCAGTTCAGCAAACCTGAAGCACTCGCCGGCGACATGCTTAAGGCGCTATTGTTAGCCGCTGCGGAGCTGTAATAATAAAACCAAAGCCCACATCCCGAAACGCGGGTCAACGTATTTTTAGGTTCACCGAAAGGGAGGTCCAAAAAGAGAAAGAGAGAGAGAGGGATATCTGATACCGGTTGACGTTTTCTTTACGTGATCCCTTAGGTAGATGCAGGGGCTAATGCAGAAAAAATGTTGGAGGGGGGTTTCGAAAAAACAATTTTTTCTTCGATGTTTTGGGAATTTTTGAGTTCTGAATTGTCAATTTTCTAGTTTTGGAAGTGAAGATTCCCCATTTTGGAAGTCTTAATATTTTTTGAAGTTTGAAGTCTTGCAATTTTCGTATTTTAAAGTTACAAATTTTATGTATTACCAATTTTTGTTATTTTTTATGTTCGTTACATTCTGAAATTCTGAATTTTGTTAAGCTTCGAAAATTTGTACTCAAAATGTTAAATTTCGAAGTTCGAGATTTTCAATAATTGAAATTTCGGAAAACAAAATATTTTCATCAGTTGGAAATTTGTATTTTGGAGTACGTTATTTTGAAAATTCACAATAAATGACTACAATTTTTAATAAGCTCGTAATTCAAATTTTTTCAGAATTTTGAGTACTGTGATCTATTTTTCACACTTTGGAGTTATGGGCTTTTGAATTTAAACTTTCTTTCGTCAAAAATTGTAATTTTGGACTCTTAGATTATAAAGCACTCATTTTTTCTATGCTTAAATTTGTACTTATTTTATGTACTTACAAAAATGATTAATATTTTTTAAATTTCACTAAGGGACTCCACTC
Source organism: Platygaster equestris (assembly GCA_030522785.1). NCBI lineage: Eukaryota > Metazoa > Arthropoda > Insecta > Hymenoptera > Platygastridae > Platygaster > Platygaster equestris. The sequence continues at coordinate 54,796 of JAPYZK010000035.1, forward strand.
TTAAGACTCCTCTCTGCATCCGCCCTTGGGTAAAGCGTTTTTAGAAAGCAAAAACATGATTTTCGAGAATATCGTGTCCAGTTCTGAGCAGAATTCAGAGACTACGATTCAATGGTTACGGTTACTTTCGGGAAACTGTAACTGTAACTCTGTTAATTTTTCGGAAATAGTTCTCTAATTGTGACTCAATTACTTTTTTAGGACGTAACTGCACAGTTACAGTTACAGTAACTATTTCGCGATTCAAACCACAAAAAAAGGGTTGATAATTTATAAGAGAACTTCAGAATTCGAAAAATTGACAAATTTTATACAAGTTATGACGGTATGTTTGTAGTAGAAACGATTAAATAAAATCAAGTCAAATGAGACGACACTGAGAAATATAAGAATTTAGCTTTTCTTGTGGTCATTTACCCAGAAAATGACCTACAAACAATAAATAGTATATTTTATATATGTGACCAGGCAACCAAAAATATTTACGAAATTCATTTGTTATTTACTAAAAATATGCATCATTCACCGTAATAGACGACTAGGTTCTTTTTTTATCGACAAAAAAAACTTGATTTTCCAAGGCAAAGTTTCAAAAATAATAAAATTCGATATTTTGATGTAACTTTGTCAAAATTTCTCTTTACGATAAAAATCACGTTCAAGAATGTTGAAATCGGAATGATCCATAATGCATTCAATCATTCGAACACTCAATTATTTATCAATTGAATATTACTTCATAAGAGAGATTGAATAAAATCAAATCAAATGAGATGATGGTAAGAAATTTGAGAACTTCGCTTTTTACGTGGTCATTTACTCAGAAAATGACCTACAAATAATACATAGTATATTTTATATATGTGACCAGGCAACACAAAATATTCACGAAATTCATTCATTATTCACCAAAAAATATGTATCATTCACCGTAAAAGACGTATACGTTTTCTTTTTCGAAAAAAAACAACAAAAAACAAAAAAAATTGATTTTCCAAGGCAAAGTTTCAAAAATAATAAAATTCGATATTATAATATAACTTTGTCAAAATTCCTCTTCTTTACGATAGAAATCACGTTCAAGAATGTTTGAATCAAAATTATTCATAGTACATCCAATTATCGGAACACTCTATCATTTATCAATTGAATATTACTTCATAACAGTCATTTCATCAGACTTACTTAAAAAAAAAGTTCCACCTGCCTATAATACACATTCGAAGCCCCAAAACAAAAATTACCAAACCACTCCCATTCTCAAAAAACACACACAAAAATTCATGTTCCACCACAAACGCACACAGCTGAAAACTGTTCGTAAAGAAGAGCTGTCCCAAGTGAACCCGCCAAAGTTCGAAAAATCCGAAGACCTCGCGGACCTGACCTTCCTTAACGAGGCCTCCGTTTTGCACAACTTGAAACAACGATACTACTTGAAACTCATCTACGTAAGTTGAAGTTCCCGCTAGATAACTGACAAAATTTTTCTCTTTCACGGTACGCAGAACAAAGACTATAAAAAGGACCTGCTGCAACAAGTGAACCCGCCGAAGTACGAGAAGGCCGAGGATATGTCGAACTTGACATACCTCAACGACGCGTCGGTTCTGCACAATCTAAAACAACGTTATTATGCCAAGCTGATTTATGTAAGAGGCCCAAGGATCCTGGGAATTCGGTGTTTTTACCCTGTTTTCGTCCGTTTGCTCACGTTTTCAGGAATCATCGTAACAAAGCACAGATACGTGCGACGATGATCCATGTTTTTTCTTGTCCAATCACAAATTTCCGAAGGCATTTTTATCGAGTGGACATGTTTGCCCACACAATTTTAAAATCGTGTTGTTTACACGGTTTACGTAAACTATTTGCGCGATGTTTACATAAAATTGACATGAAATTTACATGAATAACTGTTTACGTGGAAATGAATTTCATGTGCCTTGAGGCAGTAAACGACCGTTTATTGCCCTGTGGATGTCGAAAAACTTCGTTATTAATACCCATGGTGTAGAAAAGTTTTTTTCGACGAGTGCGGGTTTGTAGGCTGAGGCGAAACCGAGGTCTACGAACTCGCTCTTCTCAGAATATATTTTTCTCCCTAGGTACATAATGCTCTGTTATTAATAATAAAAGGGTAGAAAATATCCCTAATTTATTTTTGAATGTGTAAACAGTTGAAAACAATTTTGAAAGTTTTTTTTTTCGGTGTAAGTGTGAATTTTGTGATTTGACACGAAGTTTTTCCAGTTTGGGTGACCCTGGATGTTTCCTGCAATCGACAAAACTGACGCAGTCGATGTTTTAATTGTTTTATTGTTATTTCGTGTATTTATGTACTCGTCGTAGTCGTAGTATATGTGGTGTGCTAACTTTATGTCATTACAAAACGGCTACAGAAAGCTGATGTTGACTTGAAAGTGACGAAAAAAGAATTTACAGGCCTGCTGTTTAGTGTTCTGAGGGAGTCAGAAACTCATTGAATTGCACTTCTGGTGCATGAAATGGTATACTTACCATAGAATGTTTTTTTTTTACGAGAGTAAGCTTGTAGGCTGAGGCAAAGCCGATGACTACAAACTTGCGTTTGTCAGAAGAAAATTTTTCTCTCAGTTGCATATTGTTCGGGTACAGAAAATGTTTGCTATGGTTTGAGTTCTTAATTTTTGATAGAAATCGGACAATGATTGATATAAAAATAAATTAAGTATAGAATAATTCTAAATCAGTCCATAAACTGATGAAATATTTTTCGTCATTAATTCGTCAATTTGATTGGATCAAGCCAGGGAAATGAATGATTTGATTATATTTGGTTGATTTCATACAATCGAAAGGCGAATAATCAAAAGGGCGTAGCCCACATTTGCAGTAAGGGTCATTTTATTATGTAATTAGATAGAAAAATGAACTTTACCGCAAAATTTAGTTACGCTGGGAAATGTGAACCTTTTTTCGTCACCGAACATTGTTTGCTCGTTTCCATTTGGTTTTGAATTTCACGAATAATGTGAATTTCGTTTGACACTGAAATTTGATGTTCACAGACTTATTCCGGCCTGTTTTGCGTCGCCATCAATCCTTATAAAAGATATCCCGTGTACACTGGACGTTGCGCCAAGTTGTACCGTGGCAAAAGGCGTAGCGAAGTGCCACCCCACATTTTCGCTATTTCCGATGGCGCTTATGTAAATATGTTGACCAGTGAGTACCATTTTTCTACAAGTTTTCCCCTATAAGCAGTGTGGCCAGATATTTATCTCGATAATACGTAGTTCCTACTGATTTGGCAGTGGAAGAAAATCCGTTGAAATCCGAATAGACGATAGTCGATATATCGATTTAAAAATCACATTGTATCGAGTATATATGTATCGGATACTATCGACTAATCCCTAGAGAAAAAAGTGATGAAACATCTAAAGCATGCCGCATGTATCGAATGGTAATCGACAATCTATCGAAATCGTGTAATACGCTCACTTCAATGCGATAGTTCTGACGGTTTGTGAGTTGCGCGCGAGTTTTGAATTTTGATCATTGACAATAATTGTTGAAATTATTGTTGCCGATGACGATAAATGTTGAAATTATCATTTCTGATTCGGTATTTTTGAAATTTTTGATTTTGGCAGTACTTTGAAATGAAAATTTTCGGTTTTTGGCCACAAAATTGCATGTTTCGGGAATCAAAAATTTTAAAATATTGAGATTCCGAAGTTTTGAAATCTAAATTTTTTCAGAATAAAAAAATTTATAATGAAAATAGATATTGTTTTACATTAAGTTTCGGAAAAAAATTTTTGAATTTGGATCTCTAATCCAGTTGAAAATTGAATCGAATCATTTGGACAATGAATTTGAGTGTGAAAAATTCCGGAATCTATAGAGAAATAGATTTTTCATCTGTATAATACCGTATCATTAAGGAAATTCGTATATTGCACTGGGAAATCCGTAATTTCCCATACACACAAAAAGTCCTCATTTCTACTGATAAATCCGTATGTCTGGCATCACTGCCTGTAAATCTGATCTTTCAAAAACGCCTAATAAAATGACTATACACGACGACCTTATAAAAATTAAATAAGTCTAAAAACTCAGAAAAATTTTTATAAACTCCGGAGTCAAACATTCAAATACAATATTTTGAATCTCAAAATTTGAGTATTTTAATACAAATATCGAAAGTTGAACAAATTCAACATTTTGTGTATCATCCTTAAAGAAAAATTCGGAAATTCATAATTCCGTTGCTTAATAATTACAAATTTGAATATAAATATACGAAGATAAAATGTATAACTGTAAAATGTAAAAATTCTAAGATTATCAGATTCCAAAATTCCAATATTCGAAGTTCGAACAAATTGGAAATCCGTATGTCCAAGGAAGTCGCGCTGAAAAATTTCAAAAATTCAAAGGCGTCCACATTTCTCCATAATTTTTTTTGCCTTCCCCCTTGATTCTATAAAAACGTTGTTCCATGTTTCAGACTCCGATAACCAGTCGATGTTGATTACCGGAGAATCTGGTGCCGGAAAGACTGAGAACACGAAGAAGGTAATTGCGTACTTCGCGACCGTCGGTGCATCGACGAAGAAAACCGAGGACAAGTCGAAGGGTTCCCTCGAAGATCAGGTCGTACAGACCAATCCCGTACTCGAAGCCTTTGGTAACGCCAAGACCGTGCGTAACGACAACTCTTCCCGTTTCGTAAGTATTTCAAACTCGAGAATACGAAATTCGATTGGAGTAACTGTCGAATAAAAATGTCCATTATTGAAATTCTAGGGTAAATTCATCCGTATCCACTTCGGGCCTTCAGGAAAACTGGCCGGTGCTGATATCGAGACATGTGAGTTTGAACCTTATTATTGCATTAAACCATAGTAGCTCTGATTTATGATATCGAAATGAATATTGACAGATAAATAAAAAGGAATTGTGAATTCCCAAAATTTCTTAATGCAGTTTAATGAAAATCTTGGAAATCCTTATAGAATTTTCGATTTATTATGGAATTAATATTCCGTATACTGACATCAGGGCCGTCCCTAGGTTTTGCGGGGCCTGGGACAAAGATCTTAAGCGGAGCCCCTGAAGGAAATGTTTTTATAAATGATAAATTGGAATTTTTTATTTTTGGAAACATAAGAAGTCCTATAGTACATTGTTGTGCAAGCTGGCATTGGTGATTTTTACGAATTAGAGTGTTGTGGCACGAGCCGAAGGCTAGTGCCGAAATCATTTCGTCAAAATCGACGATTGCCAGCATGCTCAACACAGTACTTTTCTTCATCATGGCCGACAAATACACTAAAAGTACCAATTTTGAGGTTAGAGTAAAGAAATAGTATATTGTGCGACTATTGGTCGAAGGGGAATTCCACTCGCGTGTTGTCACACTCGCAGCGATCGCCCTTAGAGCTTTGCTACGTACTTTAGGGAGTTGAAAACTAATTATCCCTTTCGTTGCTTCGATTTTCATCAGGATTGATTATGATTGTATTAGATACTTTTGTAAACAACAACAAAAACATTGCAGCAATACACAGTTTTGTAATTTTGATGTTAGGGTTATGGAGTTTGACGTTTCAATATATGTCGAGTCGCTCGTCCGCCATCTTGTTTCCATTATCCGTGCGTAAACGGTCGCTAAACTGAGCGTGAGTGAGTAAAT
>JAPYZK010000036.1:0-66689 GCA_030522785.1 Platygaster equestris
GCCCCCCCCCCCCCCTCCTCCCTAGGAGCGTTACGTAATTTATGAACGGCCCCTAATTGTAATGATGATAACTCAGTAATTCTCGTTTTTCCCTTTCTGAAATTTCGAAATTTCGATATTTGAGCTGGCCCAAAGATATATTACTTTGAAAAATGTTCGATGTATTTTCAGCAACTTGGTGTATTTTTTTAACATTTGAGATGATATTTACGATGATATTCGATAAATTCTAGAACAGTTTTAGAAATTTTTAAAAATCACTCTTCACTCAATAATTTATTCCGATTATCCTTGACATAATCACGTAATAAAAAAAAGAATGCGAGTTGAGCCATACAATATTTTTCAGAAAACACGAACCAAATCAAATTCTACTTACTCATATAATCTCAAATAGTTCACATTTTCATACTCTTGCACATTCCTCTCGATAAATTTTTCCGCAAATGACTCACGATGCCTGCGCGAAATTGCTGATTTTGCACTTTTTCAACGCATGGGAGTTTTTTTTCACGCTATCGCATGTGAAATTGAATGCGATTCAGAAACCTTACAAAACTCCGATAATTGCTACCTGATTTCTTTAGAATTCGTTCCCCCATTTCCTTCGCTGCAACTTGACATCACGTATACTCTACATACTATAAAATACCGCGCGATACATGATATTGTACTCCGAAAGCCAATTCTCGCAGTCATCATTTTTTGCGTACTTTTTTTAAATTTTAATTATTCAGAAAATTCAACGGCGCTTGAATTTTTTTGTTTGTGAGGTGCTTCCGGAGGCTGGATATTAATTTCAATTAACGTAAAATAAGTGGAATGATGGTTTCATCGATGAAAATCAAATCAAAAACCAAAATGATCTTTCCATCGAATAATATAATATGAACATGAATTAGCTTGCGGGTGAGCTAATGCAATAATAATGCATTCTATAAGCTAGTGCAAATTTCGCATGCCTCGTATTTACCGAGTCAATATTTTGCATGGTTCATGAATTCGTCCTTGTTAATTACCGCGCCACAAGTTGATATTTCCATTTCCTATGACAATAGCACACTCAAAATGACACGCGAGGTGAAATCGCTCAGAGGTTGTAAGGAATTTAGAATCAACGATTTTTTTCTGAATCCTCTTATAAATGAGATCAAGATAATCTTTCGAAGCGTATAAGGCTTTAAAAGTATGTATAATTAGCGGAACTCAAGGTCCTCAAAGAACACAGATATTCCATCGGCGCTAAATGCACTTGATTGTAACTCTGTGCGAGCTTTGAATCATTAAACTCACATTATCTTTCAAGTCTTGCGTCGTTTCGAGTCTTTCCGCAAACCTGACTACTACTACCTTTTTGAATTTACATTTTATCTCTTATTTCCAACAACACGTCTCAACTTGGACTGATTGAAAGTTCACTAATACTATTTTTTATCTTATTCAGATAATTTCGTAAAATTACACTTTTGACACTTGTGCCACATTGATATTGAATGAAAACGAAGCAAAATCAACCCTCGATGTCCATATACGTCAGTGACAAATTTTTTTCTCATCTTGATGAAACAGGAACGAATTCCGCGACAGTTCCCCTGACCTTTCGACACCGCTTGCTGCTGCAACAGTGAAGCTTCCTCTACAAATTCCTCCCATGCACAAATAATCATCCCGTATGCAATTATTTTTTACCGAAGTATTACGAAATACGATTCGTATTTCGTGCAGGTGTATAGGAAAAGCGTCGTCTAGCGATGATGGATCGATCGATCGTAAAAATATAGGTCAGCACTAACAATAAGATGAGTTAATGAGTACAATGGACGTTTGACAAGAAATTAAGAGTTTTTCTTGATAATACACGGTCTAAGAGCCCTGCATTTCCTTCTGGCCAATATTGATCGTAAGGTATACGCAAAGGACAATAGGAGAACAACTTTACGTTAACGATGTACTATTTTTTTTATGTCATAATTCATATGTGATAAAAAAAATGCCTCAATTCGATGCCTATTCCATATCAGTACTGAATAAAAGATGAATGGAAGTTGACGGGAATGCATTTTGGAAGATTTGCGAGTTCGCATTCGGTCGTAAGTCGTATGGAATATTGCGTTATTCCTACGGGAATGCTCTTGGCGCGCTAGCGAAATAGCGAAATTCCAATTTCGCGCATGCACGGATATAGAATCTTCTTCAGCTTCCACCATGGTTTTGTATATACAAAGCGCGAATACTCTCGTGTCTGCCCGTGTCGTATAAGCGTCGGTCCGTTCGTTGACTCCGCCAACGAACGTGGATACTCAGTCAGGGCTAACTCGCAATAGTTGGAATGCTATATTGCCATAGCTCCTCTACTACTGTCACACGCACTAAACATCACGTAATGTGCTTACATGCTGCAGCGTACATTTAACATTACTCCGCAAAACTAGGACGACGCGATGCGTGCATGCGTAATCTTTTATTCACGCCCAATTCTCGACCCTCATTGTGTATTATACATACGTTCAATTCCAAAAAAAACAATTAAGTGTGCAGTTTTTCGGCGTCTAGATTATTTTCCTCAACTACCGACTTATTCTACTGCAAAATATAGAACAATTGCTATAGGAATTTTTGGAAACTCGAAATAAAAAAGTAACACGGTTTTTATTCATTTTATTTACAATGTACGATGCATGGGGCGTTATTTTACAATTGGAGAATAGAATAATTATACATTGAACGATTGTCAAAAGTCTTGTATTGCTCAACGTTTGATTGACAGTATCCATTATTGATTCCCATTCGTTGAGCGCCAACAATAACAATTACGTACATCATTAATAATGGATCGCTGAAAGATTTTTACGCGCTTATAAGCGCGTAAAATATCAGTATACTGATGGATAAATCATTGCAAGATGACGATTCTTTGTTTCTTTATTGATCCCCATCCCCTGGCGTAAATCAAGATTTTATCATTTTAGGACACGCTGCTATTACTTGTAAAATATTTCGTCCATATGTTGAATAAATTGAATTGGAATGAAATTCTCACACACATCTTGATTTCACCCATTTCCCATACGAGTTTTCTAAATTTATAGGAATTTTCATCCAACTTTTTTTACTGAAAAAATAATGAACAAAAATCGGCAACACTAGGGAAATGGAAAACGTTCTCCATTTTAATTAAATACTGGATTATTTGTACCATAAAATAACATGAGGTATTGGGCATCGCCTTTTACAAAAAAGTATCATTATAAGAAATAATGCATGTTGTGACATTCACGAAATAACATACACCGTATATCTATATGTATACATAAATTTGTGGGCGTCCGCCATTGCCGCCATATTGAATAACGGCCATTTTTTCGGAAAAAAAGAGCTCGTCAAAATGGTAAATCGTGACTAAATCTAGCAATGAGTGCACATGAAAAAAAAAAATATCCAAATAAAAAGTGACACGGTGGCCACTCAAAGAATAGCATCAAACATATTCAAGGAAACGTTGAAAAAAGGAAACGATAACCATGGGAACATGGTTAGAAGACTAACATGCTGGGGTATCGCTGAAATAGTCTGCTGAACCGGAGTGCTGCCGTCCTCGAAATACTGGTAACTCCTCGCTCCAATGTGGACTCTGAGGATACTAAAATTCGGGACGTTTATGTCGAATTTGGTCTCTGGATTGGCCGTTAGTTTGCCCGCGTTGCTCGCGACGAGCCAAAGCGTGCCGTGCTCGTCGATGGCTAGGGAATCTGGCCAAGTCATGACGTCTCTATCCCCGAAAATGCCTCTTTGCCCAACGGAAAAGGATCTGTACTTCCTGGTGTCCCACATGACAACACCGTTGTAGACCAAATCGCCAAAGTACAAAACCCCCGTGGAGCTCATCATCATGCCATCGGCTTGGGAGTGCTTCTTGCCCAGCTCTTTGACGTGTTGGTGAACATCGTCAAATCCAGTTTGGGCGGATTTCAAGACACGTGTCGGCAGGGAATAGAGATGATAAGAAGACAAAGGGCAGTAGTAGAGGTGCTTGTCTGGCTGTGTCACGGGCGAAAGAGCGATGCCGTCGACGTTCACAGGATTGGGGAACCAGGTGTCCCTGGTGAAGAAACCCACGGCTTCTTCTTCGGCCCACATCGAGGCATGCCGGATCTTCCAGGACGTCGAGTTTCTCAGGCAAAAGACGACTATGCCCGGGTCGTCCTCGCTCGTGTCTGTGATGTAGGCGAAACCGCCGTCCTCGTTGTCGACGACGATGTCGTTGAGGAAGGCCGTTTTGTTCGAGACGACCTCCGGCGGGAAAGGGTAGCTCCTTAGGAGTTTGCCCTTGTTCTCGAGGTCTAGGATCACTAATCGCGGGGGGCATCTTGTTTTCGCTAGAAGGGTGCTGGTCTCGGTTCTTCCTGAGTCCAGGACCCACATTCTCCCCATTGGATCGATTTCCATGCTCTGTATTACATAGTGAATATTCGTTCTTTAAAATTCACATTAATTTGTAGGAAAGCATGAAATTGTTGAAGAATTTTGTAAAAGAAAAACAATAATTGATGGAAAAAAGTAAAACGAAGCGACGGAAATGAAAACTCGCTTTTTAATATATGTGCGTATGCTGCTCTTGAAGAAACATGAAAAAAGGTCAAGTCGTGAAACGGACAGGAAGGTAAAATTCATGTGATACTATTATCTATTGTTTAAATTGACGGTGCTGGTGAATGCATTTAAAATATGAGTCGAGTGTAATATTATATAAGATATGCGAGAATTTCTAGAAAATACAATACGATGAAAATTAGGTTCGTGATTTTGATGGGGATTTCATAGATTTTGTCAACGATTCGATTCACTATGGGGAATAATGCAGCATTTGGAATTTTCGGTTAGACCTTTTACCAGTTTCAATATGCCGGCAATTTCAGACGCCCAAAAATTTATACTGGTATATATAAATATATATGTAATTTCGTGCGTCCGCCATTGCCGCCATATTGAAAAGCGGCCATTCTCGTTGAAAAAAAAAGCGTAAATGCCGAATACAAAAGTCATTGCAGAACAAATGACATCGTATATTTAACAGACGTATAATCAGACACGTTGTTCAAAAGTATTGTTGTGCAATAATTTATATTTCTGAGCCAGGAGAAATATAAAACGTAACTCGACCTGAACATATTGAAAACTCCTGCACCTTCCGATCCTCTGCATTTTCCAGGTCGGAAAAGCTCGAATTTTGGGGGCCGTAAGGCCGTTTTCAGGCACCACGGGCACGACGCCCAAAGTAACGGGGACTCCCGGTTTCCACCTCGGAATGGTCAGGTAGATCTGACCTTTCCAAACCTTGATCCCGGTCACAGCGTTGTGCTCGGGAACGTATTCTTTCCTCAAAACCGCTTCTTCTCGAACTTCCTCGTTCGGCCAAACGGGCTCGACGTAATCCCATTGATACACCAATCGGAACGGTTCGTGAGCATCAATTAACACCACTAAAACCTCCAATGCACTGATAGCCAACAAGCCCCTCAACATTTTTTCCGTGAGTTACTCCAAAGTTTTTGTTTCTCTTCATTCATTCGGTTTTTTCATTTGTTACTTTGGTATGCTCGAAGTTCACGTACGAAATACGTTCAATTACGTATATTGGCCTGCGACTCGGATGTTCTTAATTGCAGGATCAAGGTGTGAGTTATTAGTTATTACTCGGGTGTTTATTTATTGGCGGGCACTCGCGGGCGCTCTTGTTTTGTGAAAACACTCGCGGGAAACAGTGGCGGGAACGGTGCCGGATAATCGAATGTGCGCGACGCAATAAGAATAATGCTGGTCCTTTCTAAATAGTATAACACTTGTAATAGCACCCACCGATCGTGGGTCGTTAAGCGATTTCCCCGAGAACTCTATTCTTGAACGCCGCGACAGTGTACTTCGCATAAATCCACGCGAGCCAACTTGGCGGCTTACCTAATGACTTATCGGACGACGAAGGCCGCGCGAGAAGACGCCTCCACCCGCCGAGTCTGTCTCCTCCTCCTCCTTATATTAATCTCGTTTATATTTCTTCTTTTTTTTTATCATCCATAACGCTTATCAATTCCGTATTCATTCACTTACTTATTCACTGACCGGCCTCAACAATTCAATACTGCACGTTTTAGTAGCATCAAAGCCTAGAGAAAATGACACTTTCCCTCTCGTTTATTTTCCCGAGGCGCGGATCAGTTGTCGCTTTATGTCAAGCAAACGATGCAGATATAAATTTTGCATTATTGGAATTTTGAAATTTTTCGAAATTTTTCTCTTTTAATTCTGTCGAGTACCGATGAGACGCAGTATTTCATTGACACGTGTCCTTTTTTAGACCTCGTTGTCCTAGTGTCCTACTTTATTTACGGAATTGTGCTTTTATTACCTCGTATAAACCAAGTATCGTTCGTCAGTGGCGTCGGAACAAAGATTTTCCTGTCTGAGCGCATTTTTAAGTGGAGGAACAAATTTTTGAAAGTAAAAAAAATATATATTTAATATCAGCAACAATGGCATTCAGTGAGCGACCATTAAGAGGGGATGGAGCCAAGCATGACCTTGAGCTGCGAGCAATTTTTTATTTTTTTTCTGTATACGGGAATCTGTTTTTGGTTCCGTCCCGTCTTTATGAGGTCAAATTGTAACCCTGTCATCCTTAAAAGTCGAAATGCAAATCCGGCTCATTCTTGAAACGAATTTTCATTTTCCAACGTTCGTTTCTAACGTTTTTCCATTTTTTGCTGAAAAAATTGGCTCGAGGAAAATCTCGAAAAATCGAAGGAAAGATATATAACTTGGTCTACACGTAAACTCCATAAAATGCTCTTTTTCATTTCGCTCAGTGTATCTTGCGATCGATTACTCTGTCAGGAGAAAATGTAACGCTCTTGCGAGTATTTACTGTTCCTTCACACGTTCGTTTATTAATCGTCATTTCAGTTATGACCTATATTTTTCTGTACCCTTTACGATCGATTTTTCTCGTAAAAATTCTGCTCCACACATTTTATTGCTTCCCGCTGTTCAATGCAGCGCATTTTTGTCGATTTGACAGTACTTTTCAAATATTATTTTTATTCGCTCAACAAATAATTATGAAAGTCAGGGGAGACGCTGTTAACAAAATTAGAAAATATAAAATCCGTTTTTGCTTTTATGAAAAACATGTTCAGCTTGCGCATTTACTGCTTTTTGTTGCATTTTTTAACGGTACTTTGTGCAAGTAATTATGGGTTACGTGTGTATCGATTTTTACGAACAATTCCGAAAAATGGGAAAATTATTGAGCATTGACTAAATTACTAAATAACCTTCATTATCAAAATTTATCTTCAACTGAATGAATTATGAAATAAAAGTCAAGAAAAAATCATCTTAAACAAAACAAGAACACATGAAAACTTTACTTACTGTATATTTTTCTCTTTCGCTGACATCATTGGAATTGGCGAACTCAATTCTCCGTTAAAATATTAACCTATCAAAATTCATTCAAGGATATTTGTTGAAATTCACCTACGCTAGAAAAAATTTGAAAAAATGAGAGAAGATTGGAAATGTTGGAATTTTACCAATGTTTACGTTTTCCAAATCGAACCTGTCGACACAAATATTTGTCCAAGTGCGAAAAAACGGGTAAAGTCGTTCCAAATTTAAACATTTTTTTATTGAAATGCTGTTAACAAATCTGAGATTGTAAATCCAGGTACATTTTGTTTACACAATTGTTCCAAGTAGCTGCAAAATATACAATCAAGTTATACACTGTATAATAACCACATGTTATATTTTTATGCCCTGCACACAACGGTTAAATACATTCAGGCTCAACAAGTACATAGCTCGAAAAACAAGTCGACATTGTATTATTTTTATTCCAACTGTCACAACTTTGAAAATCAAAATTCGATCGTTTTCATGAAAAGTTGAAAACATTGAATAATGAGGAATTTTTGCAGTTTCATTCATTCATGTACTTTCGGAAAAATACTTGAACAAAATATTTCAGTATTAAGAATATAATATATCTCGTACACATTGTAAATTTTTAATATCTATATATTATAGGCACTGCTTTTTTCGTTCGTATGTACTCGAGTATATTCCCGAAAAAGATCTCGGTGAAGGTGAAACATTGTGCGCTCTTGCAACTGTATAAATAATAATATTGACCAAGAAAATTATAATAATACAAGAAATGCACTCAATTCTCTCAATAAGATCTGAAATAAGAAAGTTTATTCAGTAGGATGAGGAATAGGATTATTTGTTGTAGTTGTTTGAAAATTTTCATAATTCATTTGTTTTTGTATGTTTTGAAGAAAATGGTGCATGGCCCAAAAAATTACATCAAGTTTAAGATGATGTTTTCGAGTTGTTGAAGAAAGACCACTGTCCTGTTTTATGACGTTGTTGTTGAGAGAATCGAGTGTATAATTCCTAATTTCTTTTAGGGAAGATTTTCACTCAATTTGAGTGAAAATACTGAAAATCAAGATTGAATAAGAGTTACGCTCAGAATGATGATACATGAATAATACACGAGACGAGGTATCGATAACGGAATTAAGTAAAAGAAAAGAAAAATTTTTCGGAAATTTCAGCATTTTTGAATTCTTCGAAATTGTTATACATTTTGAGTTTTGGAAAATTGTTCAAATTTTCCAAAACTTTTTTGAATTGACATTAAATTATAGAATTCAGTTATTAAATTTGATGATTAAAATTTTATTTATATTCAAATTTTGTGAATTTAAATTTATTAGAAACTCTGATAAAATTTTCCAAATTTTTAAGAAAATTTGTTGTGAAATTTCAGCATATTTGAATTCTTCGAAATTGTTATACATTTTGAGTTTTGGAAAATTTTTCGAGTTTTCCAAAACTTTTTTGCATTCAAATTAGATTATTGAATTCAGTTATTAAATTTGATGATTAAAATTTGATTCACATTCGAATTATTTGAATTTAAATTTATTAGAAACTCTGATAAAATTCTCCAAATTCTTAACTTTTCAAAAATGTTTTGAATATTTAGTAATTTGGAATTTTGAAATCCTTAAGTTTTCGAATTTTACAAAGTTGTCACATTTCGAAAAAAATTTCATTATTTTTGAACTTTTCAAAATTCTTAACTTTCAAAACTTTTGAAAATGTAAAGATTTTTCCAAATTACTAAATTTTTTTGAATCGTCTGAAATCTTCAATTTTTTTTTAAGTTTCAATTTTTCGTAATTGTAGAAAATGTTCGTCGTTTTCGAAATTATGGAAATTTCTGAAAATTTTGAATTTTCAAACATTTCGTTCAAACTAAGTCTTATAAGAAATTCGAAAATTTCATGAGACTTCGTAAATTTACTCTACGTTTATACGTAAATTTTTTTAGAGTGAAATATCACTCCGAAATCATTCACATTTCACTCATCTCGAGTAAAATTTTCATTCAAGCTTGATTTCCTGAATTTCCACCAAAAAGTTTAGGGTGTATACCATTTCTCGGTGTCTTTCT
This sequence comes from Platygaster equestris, assembly GCA_030522785.1. NCBI lineage: Eukaryota > Metazoa > Arthropoda > Insecta > Hymenoptera > Platygastridae > Platygaster > Platygaster equestris. The sequence continues at coordinate 9,527 of JAPYZK010000036.1, forward strand.
TTAACTCGGTAAAAAACGAACTATATTTTCCCATAGTGTCTTACCTATATGCGTTCTTACAATTAAGGACTAGATATTAGTACGAAGTACCAATGTACAAACGCTGCGGAAAATATATATGAAAATACGAAAATACGATATCATAGGTATGCGACGAAGCATTGACTCGGTGCAATGGACACTTTGCCGGATTGGCGTTGATCCAACGAAATATTTTGTCGAATTAACAAAATGTTTTGTCAGTTAAGAAGCTAAGAAGAATATAAATATAGACGTTCACCGAGATCTTTTTTGATTAAATAGGTCAGGCATGTGTGGCTCACCTATTACATAAAATTAGCATCAAGTGCTGCGAAGCTCAATACTCATTTAGACACGTTATTTCATCTTCACTATGGATACATATTAAACGCACGTATCCGCATTTTCGGGACGCATATATTACTATCAACTGGATTGTTTTTATGATTTTATACTTTTCTTTGCAATATTATATTCATATAATATATTACCAATTGTTTCGACAATCTTTACTACAATATACAAACATATATTTCATATATTCTACATCATCTTTTTTCTCTTTCACTCTTGTTCAACAAGTGTCTCTCTCGTACCTACGTGTATGACAAATAATTATACAATTTAAATACGACATTATTAATTAAATCATGGACGAAAAATGTCATTTGTGAAAATTGCTTTCATTTATTTCTCCGATTCGAAATTGATGCAGTAAACGTAGAAAAAAATATTATTTGTATAAAAAATGGACATTTAGGAAATATTGCCATTTTTTCTCATTATGACTTGTAAAATCTTGTTTTATTTCAATGGAAACTTGATTAATTTGATAAAAAATCAGAAAAATGTATAATGATGTCACAATTTTTCCAAAATATACATATAAATTTCAACTGCAGTGTTAAAAAATAGAATAATGCATAGCAATAGTTTCCCAATCTCCGACATCAGTTGAACGGCTCTATGCTGTAACCAGTTGCACGCTCGGAAAATCCTATAGCTTGCAACCGGTTATTGCAGAGAGCCGTTCAATTCAAGAATTCGTGCCGAGTTCCAACTCGAACAAATGCGCTTGAATTCAAAAAAGCCCTAATACACAGACATTTCCAAACCGCTAGCATTCTCGTAGGGGTGGGCGATAATTTTGAAAATAATGGATATTCTACAATTTACACGTTTATTTACATAACATGATAATGATAAAATATCATTTCTTTTGAACATCGATTCTTGGTTTTTATTGATACGTCATGCTATTTTTTTTAAATAGTTTGAATTGTTCAGGGTCATAATTTTACATGAGAGATTAACTGAGTAAAATTTGCTTTTGACAAAGAAACTATACATCAAATTGCGAATCTGCATTATTTTTAACTTCATTTGATAGTAGCTTTCGCTAAAAATACTGGCGAAATTAGACAATTTATTTTCAAAACATCGCATGAAAAAATTAGGCCCGGTAGATCTAAAGAATTATAGTAAATACTAATATATTGAAAAACTTTTTTCAAGAAATGTTTTATTATAATCTCATGCCTCCAAAATTAAAATAGTATGGGAACAAAACATTTAAATGAATTCATGTACTCGATATTGTTTTATACAGCCTTCTTTTTTTTAATTTTCCAAAAACCGCATGATTCGGTAAGTTACATAGTGAAAAACTCAATATTTTTTCTTTTTCTTCAGCTTTCGCAATCGACCAAAATACTATATTTCCCAACGAGTGCAGGAGCTTTTTCTATGCAAAAAAGCTTTTGTGCGCAAGTCCAAATGACCTCGATTTTCCAAAACCCACCAAGCCTAGAAATATTTTCGCCTCGAAAGATAGTACAAAAATATTCTTCAAAACCCCAAGAAGCTTCGTATCGACTCGCCCAAGTGAAATACTCTGAAAGCTTCGCAAATTTCAAGAGACTATAAAAACAGAGAAATCAACAAAAACTCTACCAACGTATCAATAATAATCGCAATGATATCAACTCGTAGATATCAATAAAAGTAGACCAATTATTAACAATTTCACCCATACCCCTACCTTCTTTGGAGCGCTCAAAAGACCGCGGAACAAAAAAATTCGCACTAAACACACTTATCATTCTCCGACCTTAACCACGGTCAACACCACCATCGTGCGTGTATAATAGCGACGAAAAATCCTCGCTATTCAACAACTTGTGGAATCCAACACCCTGTTTTAAAGGATAAAAAAGAAGGTGCAGTAGAAGATGGTCCAAGGCAACAACAATAAGGCGACAAGAGCTTTAGAAGCCCCAGCGGTGATGACCGGAAGAGAAGCAGGCGCGCTGCCGTCCTCAAGATACTGATAACTCTTGGCGTCGGTCTTGGTCTTGACGATCCTATAGTTGGGCACCGAGATGTCCACATGGTTGTTCAGGAAGTTCTGGATCGAGTTGGTGACGCACCAAAGGTTTCCCTGTTCATCAAAGGCAAACGAGCCGGGCCACTGCATGAGGCTGTGGTCCCGGGAGATGAGCCTCTGCCCGGTGGTAAACGTGGGATTATGCTTCGTGTCCCACATGGCGACGGCGTCGTCGGCGAGGAGGCCAAAGTACAGGACCCCGGAGGAAGACATGACCATGCCGTCGGTCTGGGAGTTCTTCTTGCCGAGCTCCTTGACGAGGCCCGTGACGTTGGACCGCTCGTCCTTGAGGGCTGAAGCCGGCAAGGAGTACAAGTGGAAAGAGGACAAGGGCGAGTAGAAGAGCTCGCGGTCCTCGCTACTGGCCGGCGAGAGCGCGATCCCGTCTACGTGGACGGGCGAGTGCACGTGGGTCCTCGAGACCATGAAGCCTATGGCCTCGGCCTCGGCCTTCATCGAGTTGTGCCGAATCTTCCAGGAGCTCGAGTTCTGGAGGGAGTAGACAATTATGCCGGGGTCCTCCCTGCTGGAGTCCGTGATGTAGGCCAGGCCGCCGTCTTGGTGGTTGAGGACGATGTCGTTGAGGTACACCGAGTCGTGGGGGGTCACCTCCGGGGGGAAGGTGTAGCTCCTGAGGACCTCGCCCTGGTTTTCGAGGTCGAGGATCACGAGCCGCGGGGGACAGCGCGCGGCGGCCTCGAGGGTCAGGGCCTCGAGGGTCAGGGTGGCCGTGCGGCCGGAGTCGAGGAGCCACATCCGGCCCTGGGGGTCGATCTCGAAGGACTGGACGAACTGGAAGGCCGAGCAGTCGCCGATCTTCTGCATGTTCCAGGACGGGTAGGCCTCGAGCTTCGGGGCGGTCACGCCGTTCTGGGGCGTTGAGGAGGTCCGGGCCAGCGTCACCGGGACCCCGTCCTTCCACCGCGGGATCGACATGTACATTTTGCCCTTCCACAGCTTTATCCCAGCGATCGCGTTGTTCGCCTCAACGTAGTCGCCCCTCTGGATGGCCTCGTCCCTGGCCGCCCTTGACGGCCACACCAGGTCGATGTAGTTCCACTGGAATATCACCCGGAAGGGCTCGTGGGCCCCGCTCGCCAGGCCCATTACTCCCAAGATCGCCAACAATCGCAGTTTCGACATGTTTTTTTTTGTTTTCAAGGCACACCGGACGAGGCACGATAATACGGTTTGTTATTCGCGAGTAACTGAAACTACCGCGGCTCTTGGACCATAGCGTGCGGCGTTCGCGTTTATACTGAACTGACGGGCTGGACGGGACCGCGTGAGGCGTCGTCGCCGTGGTCGTCCCTTCACCCTGCTGCTGCTGCCCACCTTGCATAGTATACCAGCAATTATTACCGAGCCTTCTCCCTCTTCTCGCGCGCTCCCACAGTCGCACGCGCTCCTCACTTTCGCTGCCGCTGCTGCGGCTGCATCTTCCCCCTTATTATAATACTTACTCGCTTACTCATCTATTCACTCATTCATGCCACTTGTCGATAAACGCATGAGCTTGCTGATTGTGCTTTTTGGAACTGACGCCCTCCCTTCGACTCTCGTGATTGCAATCGATATTGTACATGTTTTGTTGGATATTTTATGTTCATGTTTTATTGGATTTTTCCTTATGGTTTACGAACGTGTTGAGAGATTTGGAAGTTTTTTTAATTTTGAAAAATGTTTTCGAATTATAAGCCATTTTGGTGAATTTTCGAGCATTTTTGTGGATCATCCAGGATTTCGTCCGATAGGCGAAAATTGAAAAAATGGAAAATGATAAGCTTTCGTAGGTATTTAGGAAAAGATGCTTTTTGTGGACTTGATGTTGTGGAATTAATTTCGAGAAGAACGAAGGTGAATTGGAATGCAATGGTAATGTGGCTCTTGTTGATATTGCCGGAGCGTCACTATTTGCGAATAGACCTTAGAAATGAGAAACGTGCAAGAATGCGGCTTTTGTACAACGTCGCCTTGCCATGGCTGTACTACTGATGCTGCTGCTCGATGATTTAACGATTAAATGCAGTCGAGTACACTGCAACAGCAGCAGTGGCAGCTCTCAATTAATTCTCATCGCGAATTTATTTCGATCCTATCAGTGCGCACAACCAATTTATTGTGCATACACTGCTGTTATTCCTATGGTTCATTACTCAAACTCAAATAATGTCGCAGCCGTAGTTGCTTTAAGCCTTATTTGTAACGAACCCAAGTCTACACATTTTTTCGGGACCTATTAATGCAACGCTTAGTCGATTTCATCTAAATTTGTCATCAATAATGACTGTGTGACCAGAAAGGAATAAAATTAGCACCTCTTATCTCAAATGGAAATCATTCGCGTTTCGATGATTCATTTAAAGATTGTTCGATTGACAACAATTAGCGGTGATTCGAAAAATGCGAATGAGTAAGAATTTTTTGTGACTGAAAATAATTGGAAAAATGCGCCTGTAATTAAGTTGAATCATGGTGTGAGTCATTACTTACAGGACGATGATTTTTTGTTATGCAAGAATTATAAAAACAATCAAAATGTGTAACATTCAACGTCAAGTCTGCCCAGGATGAAAAGAACAGAAGATGAACATCAAGTCGAGTGCATAAATCGACTTTGTAAGCTCGACAAGTTGTCAAGGTCGTTATTGGGAGATTGTCGTTGGACGCGCAATTACAAAAATGCCGCACTTGACGGTTGGGGCTGAATAATTAATCTGCATCGTCGATAATTGTCTTTCAAAAATTGCAATATGCTAATGGAAGAGGCAGGTACACGCGTTATCAGATCGTGTGCAGTATGACTGGATTAAGCAGTCTTCGAACGAGCAGGAAAAACACGTCGAATGGAATGATTCACCGCGTGGACGCGATAAAATGCGTTTTCTAATGCGGCGCGTTCATCATCGAACCGCACTTTGAAACTTTGAAATATACCCGCGATGAATGGAACATCATTTCCGTGACTGCAATCATTGTCATTTATATCATTGACTCATCGAGTCCTGCGCCAAGATTCGACATCAAACCTTGTCGTTCGATTTCGACAGGGGCACTTTTCAAGGACTTTGCGGTTTAATCGTTAAGGGGTAAAAAACGTTCGGTTGATAAAACGTAAACTATGATTGATTGACCTTGAAATATATTGAGATGATGTCAAGTAATTACCGTCAGGGTCATTGCTGAAAAAGATGTAATCCCGAGGATTAATTATAGAATATGGTGGTTAATGAGGTTGTTCAAAAAATTTGGTGCTGTGTGGGTTTGATGAAACAGTAATGAAGTCATTGGAAATCTGAGGATTTTTTGCGAGAAATAATAGTCTTTTTTTATCAGGGAGGGGCGGATATAAGAGATGGTGTCTTTTGGATTGTTCCAATTTCGTGTAATAATAAATTGCTAAGCGTGGCGAAGGTGTTCGAAAGTTGTATTCTTTGAAATGGACGCACCTTAAAAGTTGGATTTTCAAGGAGCGAGATTTCAAAGTGAAATTTCCACCCAGCTCTTTGATGATGCGCGTCATTGTTTTCTTCCGACAATGCAATTTCTCTCTCGCCTCGTTCGTAATTACTCAACTCATTACAATAATGTCAGTGCCGAGGCTAAGCATTTCTCCTCGTAAGTGGTTCGTGGAATGTGCATTTATTGGCTGATTATTACTTTGGAATGACTTTAAATGAGCCTCGTTGCATATGGACAAACTCTGATCACATTGCTGCTGTCCTACAACCTACACTATAATATTGGTTACATCGCGATTTTCAGCTTCTTTGCCTTTTTTCCCTTGACCCTTTTAAATCGATCAAAACTTATTTGTTGACGCGAAAAATTGCAATCTCTCAAATCTGGAACAGTGAAATTATGGCCGACTTTTTTCAATTCGACGCATGTTTACTTAAGACTTATAGAATCTAATAATTTTCAGTGGGATTTTACTTGAATAATAATCGAATTTTACTTATTTTTAAGTAAAATAATTATCAAACATCATAAAAATGAATAGTTTTCCTTTTTTCAAGTTGTCTGTAAATTTTTCAAAATTTGCAATCGTAAATATTTTCACCGCAAGTTGAATATGTAATTAACTTGAATAATGAAAAACTATTACAGCAGAACACCACTTTAACGCGGAAAATATTTTCACTCGTAAAATGCAGCAACGAAATGGCCAAGATTTTCGCGGGAAATTGATTTGTTACACTGCACAATGCATCCGAATTGACGCATTCAAAGTTTCAAACAAACATAAAATTGTTTATGCGAAATGGTTATTTATAAAGCGCTTGCAAAACCCGGAAAACACGACCTAATTCAGTCGAAACTCTTCACCTGCAACTTCCTGCATCGAGCGAATCTGTAGACGAGCATGTTTCTTCTGCTGAAAAAGTTGCTTAATTATGGAATCGGCAACTTTTGCAAATACCGATTTTCGCAAATTTGAGTTTTTTATGCAGTTGAAGATTCTGCAGTTTTTGAACTTGAAAATGTACATATCTGACAAGTTTTTCGTATTCGAATCTTGGAACCGTAAATTTTCCAAGTTAAATCCTGCGTTTTCCGAAATCGAAAGAATGAGAAATCGAGACTTTGAAATTTGTTATTTCTGAATTTAAAATGTTAAATTTTTTGGTTTATTTATTAGAACCAGAAATGTTCAGTTTAAAATAGACATGGGCAACTACGCAACTGTCCTTTTCTCTCTCACAAGAGCAGTCGTTTGGTGAAAGTGAGAGAGCAATAGTAATCGCCCACTTCTGATCGTGAACTTAAAAATTTGGCCCTTCTCATGTCTGTATTTTTGCAACTTTGGTTGTTTTACCGTAATTTTCGTGAGTTTTCGTTCATTTTAGAATTTTCCGAAATTCTACGCGTCTCAATTCTACGGTATAGAAAATGCCTCAAAACCTATGTAAAAACGTTGTTCTCAAATATCGGGAGATAATTTAAGAGAAAGTCGTATAGAAAAGATGATTTATTTGCCTACGGGGAGTTGATTAGAGGTGTAAAATAAAAGAAAAAAAATCCCAACTAGTGTGTTGGGTGCAAAAAAGATTCGAGTTCGAGTGAACATATGCCATTAACGAAGCTTATGCAAGTGACGTATGAGCAAATGCCGCACCCTCTTCTTCCGTTTCCCAGTGCCCTACTAAACACCACTAAACTCTAAACCTGCATGCATCGGATCTAGAAATAGAAGCATCAAAGTGCTGCTGCAGGCAGCCCCAAGTCCGAACGAAGAAAAGAGAAGGTGCCGCCGCCGCCGTGATTTTCTATTATACATTATATACGAGCTAGCGCAGTTCCCCTGTTATTTTATCTTCTATTTCACATACTTGAATCTTACGTTCTAATATGTTCGAGCTCTCGGAAAAAACCTCTTTTCACACGCTGCTTTTCATTTTTTCAGCTACGCAAAATCGCTTCAACTCGATTAATCTCTTCAACTGTCTCATGCTGAATTAAGAATTTATTAAAATTAGTTTTCATTGAATAAATAAGATTGGAATTAATTCATATTATTAGAAGGAATCGTTTTGTCAGTCCCACGGAATGTTTTGTTCACCCAGGAAAACATTCTGTTAGATCGGAGTTGACGAGAGGAAATTTTTATTCAATGAACAAAATTTAAGATTTGGATCAATTAAACGGCTTTATACAATAACCGGTTGCGCAGTATAGGATTTGTCCAGCGCCCAACCAGTTATTGCATGGAGACGTTCAATTTAACATGGGATGTTTCTCGAATCAGATTGTACTCCACTACTCTATAAGGTCCATCCACTTTAATACGATTATTTCCCGCCAAGACAAGTCTCCTTTAAGACAAATGGAAAAATTATCCTCGAGTTTTTCATTGACCCAGAAAGTGTTGACTCGCATCTTCTACCATTGATTTTCCATTAGAATTTCCAACGATTCCCAGCTGCATTCAGCTTTTAGATCATAGATTTCTTTGATTTCGTGAAATCGCGATTTTGTTCATTTTACCAAATGTCTCTCGTATTTGCGGATCATAATTTATGTTTATCATCTTTTTAAATTAAAAATTATAATAATATTTCTATTTTTATTATTATATGTACGAGAATTCTGAAAAATTCATCAGAGACTCGTCCATATTTTCCAAGGTGAAAATACACATCCGAGTGTTGGAAAATCTGACTTGAAAAGTTGTATAATCAATAATTTAACACTGGAAAATTTCGTCTTGTATGAATGCAAACTCTCATACTTCCTAATATATCTTAAACAAATTGAAAAATTAGATTCACATCTAATTTTACCAGGTTAGTTATAAATTAGATTTACCACGTCCAAATTTAGCAATTTCCAAATTTTTGAATGATTCAGTTTCGAAGATTAAGAAAAATGCACTGCACTGCACATTCTTTAACACACGAAACGAAAGAATCAAAATGACATCACAGTGAAAAAACGGGACATTCGAAGGGTTCGAAAAAAGCTGGCTATGAAATATGAGTTAAATCAAGTAATAAATCACTTGTTCAACTTGGAGTTGGATTGAGGTTCGATTTTCTCCACACGGGGCGTGAAAAGTGTGCCACGTTTGTCTTTCCATTCAAGCAATAACTTTCGTTGTGATCAGTTCTACTGAAAGAATCAGATTTATTATTTCAACAGTTTATTGATTCCAAATTCTGTAAATGACATCGTACCTTACGAAAATCCGTTAGACATCGAAAACAAACAAAAGTTGGGTTTGATAATCGACTTTTTCGATTATTCGTCCATTTTTTTTTTGAGTTGGAAAAAACTTGACGAGTTTCGAAAAAATGCTCAGGCAATTAATTTTCTATTTCTTGTTATTGTCGTAGAGAAACTTGTATTGCAACTTTTTGATAAAGAGAAATCAAGATTGAGATGGAGTGCTCGAGAAAATGTACATATATATTATGTAGTCTGAAAATGTACGTTATAAAGCTCCGATGGGTATAAAAGTTTGGGGGAGAATGGCCTATGGGGCGTTGAAATGTCACCGAAGCCGAAAATGTCAAATCTTCACTCCCTGCAACTTCGAATGTCTCTCAAACGCCTCTGAATTCAACGGCTTCGTGCAATAACCGCTTGCGCGCTCCAAAAATCTACAGCGCGCAACCGGTTATTGCATGGAGCCATCGAATCGAACTTCAAAATTAGTCTGTCGAAAATCACGACTTGGGATGAATTTCATTTTCAAACATCACATTACAGAAATACATACATTATAGCACAGTAATTTATCAATTCTAAACATATTCAAGTTTTCAAATTTTCAAGTAAATATTTTTTCCATGTTCGAATTTCCATAAAAAAAGTCAATCACTTCGGCGTCTGACCAAACTGTGATACCCAAAGTAAACTACTTGTTAATAGACGATGGCGAACATGAAAATCACGATTCAAAAATCGAATATAATCAAAACAGCATTCAGCAATGAATAAACAGTCTTCTTTTAATTGACATGGACAAAAATAATCTAGCATTCAAATTTCGGTTCAACAAACGCTCCCAAATATTCCGACGTTATTCGGTCTTATTTTTGGTGAGTGTAATACATACGCTATCTTTACAGCTCGGCCCTAAAATGCCAACGAGCAATACAAAGTAAAAATGCCTGCACGAACGAACAACCGCAAAATCAGTCACGTCATATTCCGTGCCAGACGCCAGCTAAAACGTAAAAGTCTACCTGCTCAATTTGCTAACGTTATTGCGAAGGAGCGACCCAATTTTTGCATACAACGCCGTCAATTAATGGACGCGCCTTCGACTAAGATCGACTACTACATCCTATTTTCACGTGTCTTCCGGAATCGGAACAATCGCTTTTGCACTGCGCTCCTAATGCTCAGCATTCTGCTGTAATCATTGCGTGTCTCTTTACTCGTAGGTACTTTTAACCTCCGTTTTAGAAGCAAATTGCGGGCATTGTTTTGTTTTACGAACAATTGTTAAACATTAGCTCGAATTCTAAGTTTTAGAGTGAAAATTGCAAAGTGCAGTACAAGTTATGAGTTATTACGTCTAAATTATACTCAATTTGTATCTAAGTACTTTGGGTCAAAGTTATGTCTAAATTGTTGCATAGATGGGATATTATTTCGGACATTTCGAAATCGAAGGAATAGTTGTCAAGAAAAATTCAGGAATGAAATCTGAAGAAATCTTAGGGATTCTGAACAAGTCCCAGAGATTTTAGTTTATTTTCTGAATTTCCAGAAAAATTTGGCAATAATTGTTTAAACTTATCCTCATTTTTTTCTTCACGTTAAAAAAAGGAAAAACAACAATAAAACTACGCCTGGTCCGTTTTTTATCAAATAATTCTGACTACAATGAAATTTCTTATTTTGAGTTTACGACTATGCAGAATTTCGATGGAATTTAAGATTCGTTTCTCCATTTTCACAATTGCGACAATGCAATAACCGGTCTTGAGATGTCACAAGCGATTAGCGATGTTTGCGTGGAGCGTATGCGTATTCTTTTGTGCAAGATTACAAATCTCTTGGAAAAGCGAAATGCTATGCAAAGTAATACAAACATGACACGAAATCTAAAAAGTTAATTACCATGCAAAAACGAGATTGAAGATGCCTTTCAACTCGGAGAGACACAAAAAAGTCATCAACTCTTTTTATTTACGAAGCAGAATTTCTATATTTAAACAGTGCACCAACAAAAACCATGATAAAAACAACAATATTTATCAGAAATGTTATCATTCACGTACAGAATCAATTATGAATACGAAACTTTTTTTTATTGTAAAATTATAATAAGCGATACAGAACAGTTATTTATGCAACGTTTTCAGAATAGTGATGACCTGCAAATTTAGACAAATTATTCTTCCAAATGCATCTATACTGTTGTACATTTTTATCACTAATTTTTTTTTATTTCTTCGAAGATCGAACATTTATGAACCGTTTGACTTAATCAAACACTCCTACCAAATAAAAAAAACAGCAAATAACATTCCGCGATGTTTGTTTTTTCACTTTTTTTACATTCCATACGATTTTTTCTCATAGATGTTACCGCATTCTTTTCAAACTCATCCACTTTTAATCGTTGTAACTGTTGACTACTTACATTTGCATAGTTTATTTCCAGTCGTCAAAATTTACATTCCTTTTGAAATAATCGTCGAAATATAAGTTACGATTCATTACATTTCCGTATTTACACAGTTTCGCAACTCTACTTGTACTTTGAAAATTCGTTTCATTATTTTGCACAACAAATTACGTATAGAACGAGTAAACTGTGGCAATGTTTGAAGCACGCTGAAAATTGCGCGCGTTACATTAATGGAACATCTAGTTCACTAAAAATACAAGCAACATTGAACTAAACTGGCAACGCAACGCGATCGACGCTGCAACGTGAACATTATTGCAGGCTGATTTTCTCAAAAACGAGTCTGAATTAGTTTTCAATCTGGTATACGTTGTGTCAGAACTAAGTTAAGATTTTAATAAAATTGCGTGAAAATTGAATATGTGTATTCGTAGTATACGCCCAATTTTCTAGTATTGGAATTTCGAGGGATCAGATTTTTCGTATTTTACGACGACTAAGTCAATTAGTTTCTGATTAATTGCTCAGATTGGAGCAAATCAAAATTTTAAGTCCGTTATATAAGTAGTTGAGTTACTCTTCGTTAAAAAAAATGGGAAAAACTGGGCCTGGTACGTAAATCTGGTTATTATAAACCATCATCATTTTACTGAAAAATGGCATCATGAAAGCAGGATTATTATTCAACAGAAAATATTCAATACTCGTCTATGATCGTTGATGCAACTCAAATAGAAAGTATTAATTGTTCTCAACTGAATGAAAAATCGAGGATTGATTTCATTCGATGATAAATTTTCGCGTGGGAAAAATCAAGTACTCGATGATGAGATCGATGGAAATTTTTCAAATTTGATTAATTTGTTAGTGATTTTTTTCATACCCACCATCTAATTAATTTATTACATAATCCATACAATATTCTCGATTTTTTCATAAAAATTATGGATTACTCGTACGAACAATTTCAATATTCTCTGATACATGAAATACATATTTAATTACTTTAACGATTATTTTTTTTATCGCCTACGTGTAAATCAACAACTTGACACGTATTTAACGGACGTTTCATTGTCAGGAGTTCGCGAATTAACGTATTTTTCCACGCACGAAAATCTTACGTAAGGAGGATTGCGCAAAAATATCCATGGTACGCTGGCGTTGATTCTCGTCCCAGCTCGTCAGATGTAAAACAGGAACATCATATTGCATTATGGGCTTTTATTTTGATGAAGTAATCGCCGACTCGATCTGCAGTTTGTTAATTATTCCTGATGCGCAAGTTCGCACGACCGCGCGATTTTTTAGATCTTTATTATATGATACGCGACAAAACAATAATGCAATTATTCGCACACTCTGAAATGACTTGATATTAATCGTGTCATCGTGCGTTCATTCATCCTCAGTCACTTATTTCAAACAATGTTAATTCATCAAAAGCGCTCAACAATGTTTTACACAAAGGTTTTAGAACTTTCGCATTCCAACACGTATACAAAAATCGAGTGTATGAAATTTCACTGATTACAAAAATGATATGAGGTCGATAAATTTGATATTAATTAAAAACGTTTTGAAATTTGATACGAGTTCGTTCCTTTTCATGCACACAAATGTTTTTTAAAAATGCAGAAAATAAGTTGAGATTCGAACTTATTCCTGCAACTACAATAGTGACACTTAATTGGAAGAGCCAAGTACACGCGCACTTGATTTATTTACGCTTTTGAAGATCGAGGAAATCGCGGCCTCGATTTCAAGGGCGGCAGCAGCAGCGCTGCTGCACAATTTAAGAATTAATCGCGAGTGAAATAATAATTGGCCATTCTTCGGGTACAATTTACCGTTAAATTGCACAACGTATGTACTGTCGGCGTTTAGTCGCAATTCCAGACGAAACTGATCGACGCCATTTTTCCAACCGAAATTCGATTGCAATAATTGTGATTAATAGGAAATTGTGGGATTTTTTATTTCCTTACATCAATTTTGGAAGAACCAAATTAAAATCATAGAAAAAGTCGGAATTTTTTGACAGTTCATGGTAATTGTATTGATTTTATGGAGTGAATGCCTGTAGTTTTGAACGCTGCTTATTAATTATAATTGAGTTGAAACCATTATTGAATATTTGTTGATAATATGTACAAAATCAGGCAGTAATCATGGAATTTACATAACTAACACGAATTTCCGAAGAATTTCGACCTTTTCGAGGATTTTGAACTTAATTCAGTTCTTTTGAAGTTGATAAGTTTAATTCACATCACACAGAAAATTACAGCGTGTCGCTCAAATTGATACTTGGTTTGAGAAGATTTATGAGCTAGCCTTTGTATGTCATTGATAGTCTGCAATTAGTTCATCAAGGCTCAACTTTTCTGCACTTATAATCATTAAATTGGAGACCTTTACGGACTATGCAAATGCGCAGTGAATTCAATGGTTTTTTAATTTTAGTTTATTCGATTCAGAACATTTTGTACAGGAGCGGGCGATACTATTGCTCTCTCTATCTCTCTTCCTAAAATACTGAGAGAGAAAAGGACAGTTGCGTATCTGCCCATTCCTAATTTTGTGGAATGTTTGTCAATATAAATCAATTATTGGACTTAAATATTCACACAAAAATACGGAATCCGAAAAACTTAGTATATTTACAACATTAAAATTTCAAAATTGGAATTTTAAACTCTCCGTTTAATATTTTGCATTAACATTAAGAAACTTGCGTTTTCAAATATCTTACGAGTTGGCGCCAAACGCAGCAGCGTCATCTATAAAGGAACCATATTGTGCGGAATGTCATGATATTGTCATCAATTGTCATGATATATATTTATGTTTTGCTAATTTATTTATAACACACAGATATATATAACATTCAAAGTATATATTTAATAAATATTTCGCGAATTTACGATTGACAAGAAGGTCGATTTATGTATTATTGAGTGACAGTGAATATTGTCGTCATTGTTGAATCACCTGCATTGCCGAATCGCCGCGGTGACGCTGCGTGAAAAAACAAAGATGCTCAGGAACGGATTTCAAATCGTTAAAAATGCGCTGAACGTTCAGTTTTCGCGAAATTTTGCGACTGTCTCGGCCCAAGAAGCGGCGAGCCTGTCGACGAGTTTCAAGGTCCAGGACAACCAAGATTTCAACGAGCGCGTTAAAAACTCTAAAGTTCCTGTCATCATCGATTTTTTCGCCACGTGAGATTTATTATTTAGTCATTGATTCGTTCTTAGATTTGTTCACATTTTTTGTGCTACATATTTTTACTCGCAAAACATTATCTTTTTGAAAATTGTGTGCAGGTGGTGCAATCCATGTCGAATGTTGACTCCGCGCTTGGAAACGGTGATAGCAGAGAAACAAGGGAAAATCTTGCTGGCCAAAGTGGACATAGATGAAAATACTGATCTGGCTTTAGACTATGACGTTCGTTCATTTTGTCAATTGTCTTTTAGTATAAACTAGAAACCCGTTTATTTTGGGGTAAAAAAAAGTACTCATAAATCACTTATTTTTTCAATTTGCAAAAAACATTGAATCGGAGATTAGTGAATGAAGAAATTACTGCTCCCTGAAATTAAATGGTTTTCCAGTATAGTTTTCTATTGTTATCAAAGTTAGATTAACAATCTAAAATATTAATTGTAGTCATTAAGAGGCAAACCAAACAAATTCTTGAAGATTTTTTAGTGACTTTGACAACCAGGAAAACGTTCAGTTTGTGTTATTGTGCAATTTTTGATAATTAATAACAAAACCATTACTGTTAAGAGTATTTGAAAATATGAGATGATGTTATTCTTGGATATATTTTTTGGCACAATTTTATTTATTGTGCGTTTCTTAATTATTGGATTTTGTAAGTATATGCAAAGAGTTGAAGAATTCATTATCAGATTTAAAACCAAAAACAAGTTCATTAACTTACTATAAAAAAATGAAATTAAATTGATCGGTGAAATCAATTACCGTAGAATAATTATCGAATTTCAACTTCTAATTCTTTTACCACATTCAATTTCAAGGTTTTTCTGAAAAAATGTTTCTAAAATAAACAAATCTTTTTTAGGTCGGTTCAGTCCCAGTGCTAATTGCAATGAAAGATGGAAAAGTCATGGAAAAAATTGTGGGCCTTCAGGACGTGGACAAACTTCGAACCTTTGTCAACAAGTATGCGGACCCATAATAATTACTTAGTATCAATGCTGAGTAATTTGTATAAATTATTACAATTCTCTACTTTATCAAGTTAATTATTCTACATAATCATGAACTATGATGACGCTTATTAATTTTTTGGCGAGTCGTGACATTAGTTAAAACCAAAAAATTTGTTCATTTTGAAATTTTACTTAGCTATTTTCTGAAGAAATGTACATAATTTGGACTTGGTGGATGTTTATGATTTTTAAGGTTTTGAATCTTCTAGAAGAAAAGAAAAACCTGGCGCGATTGTTGGCATCATTCTCATTTTTGTACTGAATATTTACAATTTTCAAATTGGAAACACTGTGTAATTTTACTTATTTGCAAATACAATCAAATCGTATAGAACGCATGCGAGTTTAATTTTTTAGCTGTACACTTAATTCAATTTTCTTATCAACTAGATGAGAAACTTGGTTGAAAATTTAGGAAACATCCACACCTGTCTCTATTTGATGTTTTTAATTGGAAAACTAGCGGAATACACAGTCTCTTTTGAAAAGTTATTTATTTATTTGAAAAATTTGTATTAGAAAATCAACTTTTAGCATTAATACTATCGCGTAGCACAATTATTTGTTGAAGAAAAATTATGTTTGTACAAAAATAATTCAGGTTGGGATGAAAATTAAAATTATTTTAGTTGAAACATCAGTTCAAGGTAAAAAAAATTGACACCAAATTTAATGACTGAATAGTTTTAATCGATCAAGAGCTTTTTTTGTACAACTACAATGTTTTTCATTGTAACAATGAAACAAAAATAATGAAAATTTTCATATTCATGTTCAACAAAGTTAGTGGTAAATGATTATCTTAATCAGCAGTTGAGCTTTACGCCAAAGTTTCTATAACTTTTTGAGCTCTTTTGTATTCGCTTGATTTCAACAATTTGTCGTCATTCTTGCCTTCAAGTTCTTCGATTTTCGACAACGTTCGCTTCTTCAGCTCTTTTAGAGCCGATCCTTCAGATTTTGCGAAATACTCCAAAGCGATTGGGAATAACTTATCCGGCAAATATTGCGCTTTCAGCAAATTTTTCATCAACCAACCCTGTCGGGCTTTACTGAATTTCCATTCGCTTTTAGCACTTTTCCACTGTAACATATGTTCAATATTTATTATATAATTTCAAATTTCATTTCTGAAATTTCATAATATTTCATCGGCTGATTTCTTGTACAATGTTAAATTTTGAGATTCTCAACAACTTTAAAATATATTTTGGATTATTTCGGAGAAATCTGCTAATAATATATTCTCATAAGTTTGCGAAATTGTTCAATAATACTCAAAATTTCATAGTAGTACCAAACAATTGTATAAGATACCTCAAATGTGTAAGTAATAAATGTTTTATAAATTTGAAACACTGAATAATTCCAGAAATTTTCAAATTAATAACTAATGACAGAACCATAAAAATCACCACTTGTATTGGAATTATGGAAATCTTTCTAGTTTTTGCAGATTTGTGGAACTTTTACCAATTTTAAAATGAAAAAAAAAAAAAAAAAAAAAAAGTTCAAAAATACCATACATCACTTAAAATTCTCTAGGTTGCGTGAAATCAATATTTTTAACCTTTTTTAAATGAATCCCTGACTTAAATTACCTTAGACAGATAATCAAGGCTCAATGCATGTGTTTTTTTCTTTTCCAATTTTGTCATTTCTGCTACCCTTTTTGCATGGTTATCCTTTTTTTGTTTTCTCTTTGACAGCGATTTGTTCTCTTCCTTCGTACTAAAAATAAATCGTTAATCAGTTCATTCGTAACTGATAAATTAATTGTTTATTTATGTTTCAGACAGAAGTAGAAGTAAAAAAAAGTAGTACTTTTCAGTCTCTTTAGTATCTTCCACTGATACATCATCTGATTTCTTGTTCTTCATCTTTTTGCTTATTGAAACTCCAGATTCAACACCTTCCGAATTACTCATCTTCCTTTTCACTGGAGAATTCACTTTGTCTTCAGCATCTTTTACTTTCTTCCCTTTATTCTTATTTTTCCTTTTCTTTTGTACACCTTCTCCACCAACACTGAAAAATTTTAAAAATGATAAAATCTGTTGACCCAAGAAAATTACTCAACCAACAATTTTTTTTTTTTTCTTTTTCAATTCAAACAATTTCAAAGGGAAGTTTGGAAACATTTACAATTGTCTTCAAGATGCATAGAAAAAAAAATGTCGGTACACTGAACACTCATTCAAAAGCAAAGCTGTGCTATTAGAATTTGCAAATACGTATTTATTGTATAAATTGAAATATTTTCAAATTTGGTCACTTCATCATCATCGAACTATTCATACTTGTGTGCATTTGCAGTTTTTGTAGTTCCTGAAATATCAGACTTTGCGTTTCTGTCGAATGCCATATTTTGTTGTTGTTTTTTCAAAGGAGATGTTTTTGCAGCAATTTGGGTGGCTTCATGCAATTTTTCTTTTTTGATGCCCATTTTGTTTTTCTTCTTGATGACTCCTTTGGCAACACTAAAAAATATGAATAACAAATCAAGTTTATTATACTTTGAAAAATTCATTATACTTATTTATTATACTATGAAAACTATTATACTCATTTGAGAAATACAATGTTTTTTATCACTGATTATAATCAGAACAGTAAAGTCAATTTTTTAGAAATAAAAAAAACATCAGTTTATACATTTTGTTTAGTTTAAAATTTTGAAAAAGTGGAATCAAAATTTTTAATTTCGATTCTACATCATCGAAATATTTCTGAGCTCATAATTTGTTACATTTAATTTCCAAATTGAACGTAATTATATTACTGCATTCAATATAAATATAATTGCTATTTGAAAATAATTTATGAATCACTTATATGTTCTTGAAAGTTTGATTAGATTACAACACAAAACTTTTTTCCATTCTCCATCAAAATTTTCCAATTAATTGTTCAATTATTTCACTTTTACTTTCAGTATGAACAATTTGGCATCTCAAGAATTATATACATTTTTCTCTGCTTCATCTAATAAATCTGGAACTTGCACAACATTTCTTAAAAATTTTGTCTTCTTTTCTTTTTAGACAAGTCTTTTAGTTTTTTTGACCTTCCATTCATCATAATAAACAATAATATTCTCCTCATTCATTCTGATTAATTGAGAAAAAATTGTGTACAAAGAAATAAAGAATTATTTATCAATAATAATATAAAAAAAAGCAGATAAGGAACTTTTAGAAATTCTCATGTATTTGTGAATAAAAATTGAAAAATTTTTAATATTCAAGACACGGAAAATACTAATAAATAAATGTTTAATCTCGTAAAAAGTAAGGTTATATGAAAACTTCAAAAAATGAGCTTTGACATACCATTAGTGACAAAGTTTTCAATTGAAATTTGCATATACCTTGGAACATGTGCTTTAATTATCTCCTCTCCCGTTTTCTTTGCCTGCTTGACTTCTACGCGATTGACATTTTCCACGTTTTTATTATTGCTTTTCTTTGCAAATTTTCCCATCTTCGTTGCTGGTATATGAAAAAAGCTCAATTCATAATTTTCCCAAAATAATATTCAATAACGTAACAAATTTAATGAAAAACGTGTGTTCACTAACCTCAAAAAATAATTATCGGTCGGATGAATGTCCCTCAAGTTTCCGACTGTTGAAACTTGTAAACTGAAATACGGAAAAACAGCGACTGTACTGTCTACGTATTTTTTGTAAGTAATTAGAAAGAATAATTAATTATCCTGAATCTTGATCATCTTACAGAAAGTCTAGAAAGTTTTACTCACTTGCATTTAATTGCATTTAATATAACATTCAATGTAATACTTATTTGCCTATTGTCGGCAATGTCGGCATTGTTGCTGCCCGCTGGTGGGAAAACGACCCTAGCGCCAAAATGTTCCCGTTAGTGTCAGACTTTGAAACTGCCAATTTTTTCCGATTTGTCCAAGGCTGTATCATGCATTTTTGGAGCCCGCGCCAGAAAAATTTTCGATTTCCCTTGAAATGCTTGAAATCAGTTTGAAAACAGTTTATTGAAACATCGAGCTATTAACAATGCATGATCCTAGCCACTAGCCAGTAAAAGATCGTCGTTGTCTTGTGGTATCTTTTTCGTCGGTAAAGTGGACATTTTCACCATTTTCTAAAATTTTGAATACATTTCCAAAACATGATTTTCGTCAAACGAATGAAAAATATTGGTCATTTATGACGAATTGTGCACGTTAGGGGCCGTTCATAAATGATGTGATACTTTTGGGGGGGTTGCCTGAGTGTCATCGTCAATGTTACAAGCATACGGAAAAGCGTTACGTATATAGGGGGGGGGGGAAGTGGTCAAATATGTCGAAATTCGCATCACGTGATTTAGGAATGGCCCCTTAGATAAAAATGCGTTCAATATTGCGTTGTTAAAGAACAATTTTTCTGGGAAGTTTTTAATTTCTATATGAATTATTATACGTTTCTCAAAAAATATTTTCATTATTTTCAAAATGGTTTACTGAAAATATAACTTTTCGACTTTAATTTTTATAAGGTCATTTTCTGTTATAAAAATTAACAATTTTTGAAGAAATTCAGTAATCATTGCATTCAACAGATCTGATGATCGATTCATGCGTGAATAACAAAAAAATACGAACGTTCAATTGTTTATTATATATACAAAACAACAAAAACTGTATGATCATATATAATAGACGCAATAAACCTACATAATACTGAGTAATCAACACGCTTAGAAAAAGTTTTTCACCGATCTCATATCTTAATGATATACAACGTTACAGTTCAGTAATAAAAATATGTTCAACCTTTCTATATTATATGTACAAATATTCATCTAGCACAATCACACCTGCGTTGAATTTGACAATCGAAGAAATGTATTTCATGAAATTTTAGGTTGAAGAATATGTTATCCAACGCTGTGGAAAAAGTGCGTACTTATTCTACTGTCGACATTTTTTCAACGCTTTTTGCGCATGTCAAAAGATGAAATAAAGTCCGAAACCAGTGCAATCATGATTTTTTAACTAATGTTAATCTAAAAGTCACCTCGGAAATTTTCTAACGACTGGAAAAATAACGTTTTCACTAGTTGCAAAATGCATTACATATCAGAAAGTATCATACGAGCATGGAAATAGTTTTTTGTTTTAATTAATTAGTACATTTATCAAGAACGAGAAAATTCCTCCAATTTTGAAAAATCATCGACAATGGATTTTTGAATATTCCGAATTTATGAAATCCATTTCTTCAACTGCATTTTATAATGTACCGCAATATACATGAAATCAATAAAAATTCAAACTGAAACTATTTCATCGCTTAAATATTCAAACGATGCATGATCTTAGTTTTGAATTCTTTCTTTTTCGACTTCTCGTGTACAAAACTATCAACGTTTTGTGCTTTAATGCTTTATCAAGTACACCCAGAATAGTATATCATTCTGCGAGGTGAAAAAGCGACTGATTTCAAAACCGCGCCTTTTCAACCTGTGGCATATTTTTATATCATTCGCGAAAAAATTGCAGTTTTTACTTTTCCCCTTTTTTCTCCACAAGTGGAAAAAAACTGTTCGTTTTACTTAAGTGAAAAAATTTATCACTTTTCACACGCAAAAGAGTGGAAAAACTGTCACTTTTCCGATAACTATATAACAAAAAATTATTCCAAGTAAAAAACTTGAATTGTGCGGTTTTTCTACGATTCATTTTCTTCTGAGTTGATAAAATGTTGTTTCTGCTGTAGTGCCGGAACCAAACACGAAAATCTCAGTTACTCGGATTTTTCGAATTTTCGCTGTTTTGATAATCGGTCTGATCCCGTTCTGTGCAGTCTTGCACGACTTTTAAAATAATGCCGACTCTCCTATCCAGCGCCTCCAAGTGTGGTTCCCAAAGTACAGGGTTCACCGGGTCACTTTTCATACTTTCTTGCATGGCAGTACTCAGTCGCACCTCTCCATTGTGATATCTACGAAATTTTGAGATTACTGATAACAAACTTGCCATTCTAAATTCAAGGAATTTGTCGTCAGTTCTAATAATTCAATCATTTCCGATGTAATGATCTCGTCGGATTTTTTATTCATACTAGAAAGAGATATAATATTCTACATTTTTTCATTGGAGCTGAAAAGGCGGAAAAGTCACCTCAGCAAGGTTGCCAAAGTACTTTTGCGTATCATGCAGCATTGTATGAGGGGCATCAAACAACTGATCTCGTCATGGAAAGGTTTTCCGAAACCACGTCCATGATCCAAGTGAATGACGAAAGTGTCATTTCCGAAGTCCTTGAAAGTGTCGTAATGGTGCCTGTCCATGTTTCCCATGAGGAAGTCGAGAACCGCGGTATCCATTAGGTCCAGCAATCGGTGACCTTCGTTGTATGGGGGAATTTCTTTGACCAGCGAACAGTAGTCAGTGTCTTGAAAACAAACATTGCATTTTATACAATCAATTTTTCGTCAGTCAAGATGCATGTGATGGCAAAATTATCGTATTATAATTGTAACACCAATATTTTTCGAAACTACAATCATTGCACCCTAATTTGTGTATCAAGAGAGATGGTAATAGTAGTTTCCCAACGAATGCAGAATAGCTTTTATTACGAATGTGAAGTTTGCAAGACGAGCCGAAGGCGAGTTTTTTTCATTTTTCACCACGAAGACCGAAAAATACATTTGAAGTACCAATTTTGAGGTTAGAGTGGTGAAAATGCTTTTCTCAGCTCCTGTATAAATGATTGAGCATGAAAAAAGGACGAAACAAATAAGTGAAATTGATAAATCAAACCTGTTTCCCACTGGGCCTTCAATCTTTTGTGGTAACTCCGTCGCCAAGGATGGCGCCACGTTTTCCTGGGCATTTTTTCCGAATCTGGCAAAAACGCGGCGAAACTCCCTTCGAGCATGTCGGGATTACCACAAATTGCGTGGGAAGTATCGCAGTAATAATGACAACGACCGTGAAAGCACAAGTTTTCCGCCGGACTCACGAAGAAAGTCTTCAAAATGTCCGGCTCTGTAACCTGCTTTTACAGTTTTCAGACATTTTATCAAATTTCATTCGAGTTTTACAAATTTTGAATATTTTTTATATTTTTGCTCATACGAAACCGCATTTTCTTCGTCGGCACATTTTCAAGATTTTCAGGCATTTTCGATAATTTCGGAAAATTTTTTTCACGTGTTTTTATTCTGGAAATTTATAACATTTTTTGAAAAGATTCGTCAAACTGCCGAAAGAATGTGGAAATATTTTAAAAGTTTGACAAAATTTTGAACAACCATTGTCAAAGAATCCAAAAATGGAAAAAATTTTTTGACACCTTTTAATTATTTACGAAAAATGTGGAAAATGTGTGTCAATTGTACTCATTTTCGTAAACTTGAAGCATTTAAAATTGAAAATATCCTGAATTTTATAAAAATTTCGAATCAAGTTTTCAAGAATTTTACCTGGTAGATTTCGGAGGTCATATTCAAGATTCGTCCGGTGACGGGCATCGCTCTGCGAAAACCTAATAACCTGCACACAAATGTTCTCTTATAAAAATTCACATTCGAATTTTTCATTTCAGAAAAATGTTCATTTTCTCATCCGGATATTGCACGAGAAAATAAACCTTATTGACTTTTAAGCCTTTATATAGTCATACATAAAAAATGCATTGTTTGTTTTTCCCGTATTTTCTGTAAATATAAAAAAATTACGATAATAAATAATATTTGGGTTATCATTGTTACATCACCTATCCAGATGAAAAGCTGCGATTTCCGAAGTGTGCCTTTCGTAGTCAGTGAAATAAAAATGATTTGGCAGAGTTTGTTGTTCTCTGGGAAACCTGCAATAAAAATTCCACAACTTTATCGAAAAATGAATTATCACACGTATAAACAATATTTTGTATGAATGCAAAAATTATCGCTAGCATATTTTTTTACGTATAATTATTGATTCCATGAATTATAATTAAGTTGCGATGAATTTTCACGTGACAATAATTATGTTGATAATAAGTAATGACGAATAATGAAATTAATGATAATTTTATTAGACCTCATTTTTTGCATAACCATACCTCATTGGTTTAAAAAGTGCCCTCATATCCGGGTACGTAATAATCAACTTGAGTTGTGTCCCTCCACTCTTTTGTTCTGGAATTCAATTAGTTTAAAAATAATTGACACTTAAAATACTGATAATATGATATGATCATCTCTTCTTGTCGTACAGACAGAGAGAGTTGTATTTGGATTGCAATCATTGAAAATTTGTTCTACATTGTCCTCAAAATTCGGCAGTGTTGAAATAAGCGAATTCTGAGTAAATCTTTAATATTTATAATAAGTTGCAATAGATAAATCATGAATTACCTGCGTGTAAGACAGGCTCGTGAGCCATCATATGAAGTAACTTGTCCACGTATTTGGAATTTTTCGGGTAAAGTTCTCGCTTGCTGATCTGCCGGTGGAATTTTTCCAGCACTGTGCTGTTTTTGCTGCGAAACCAAAAGAAACAACATTTCGACTGCCCTTACTTTACAGGTACAACTAAAAAAAAATTGTGTTTAAAAGTGTAAAAAAAGGTAGACTAAAAATTTTGTGAATCTTCGCAATTGACGTGATTGATGAATTTCCCTGTTATTGCGATAAAAGTGTGTAGGTTCAAAGCGTCACGCTTGAAATGAAGTTAATGAATGAGAAGGGCGAGTCCGGAAATCATGATTACGTCAATTTACTTGCTGAATGGGTTCGCAAAATTGATCTGTTCACGAGTCACTTCTTTCGCTTGAATCAGCGTAGAACTTTGATATCATACCAAAAATCAGGTATTTCAGAAGATACTGCGGAACTTCGAAAAGGCATCAATTTTTATGAGTTTTTTATTTTCATTTTATGTAGGGTTTATTTTATGAACTCATTATACTCAAAATAGCACTGCTGTCAGAACAATTTTCCATTTTTCGAAAAAGGTATAATCTTTCAAGAATTTCCATTTTTAACATATAATTTCAAACACAAATTCAACGTATTTATGTTCGAAAAATTTGCATTTCGGTTATTATCGAAATCGATTGAAATATTGTGTTTTACACGCAAAAACGTGAACGCGTATTTTACATATTTAAATCGATATTTTCTCCTGTCTCGAAATTTGCAAAAGCTATGGTTGAATTCCATTTACATATTTATATTTAACGAATGAAAAATGACCGAATGACCATGAATTATCGATAAACGCAGGAATGTACTTGATAGTAAGTGAATACACTCGTGAAGAATCCGCTCTGGACAGTGCATATTTCATACTTCCCGAGTTGAAAAGGGAACAAAATGTATAATAGAAATTTATATTATATATAAATGATCATATTATTATTTCTAGGTGTACAAAAGTTTCTGATTTTTCAAACTGCAACTTTAATCTAAGAAAGTGTCTATTATATTATTAGCATTAGAAAATATACCCCTATTGATTTACTAGCAATTATCATAAAATTACCTATATAAACAATGATTTATGAAGAAAGTCATGGCAATTCATACAAATCTCAATCACTATCTCTTGTTCGTACCCTTGATTTCCTTTTGGACTCGTCCCGTTGTTTCATCCGTGCTAAATTTTAACGAGGAAAAAAATTCCTCGCACGTTTAACGATGTGTAAATCGCAAATGAAATTTACGACCTCCAATTATTCATCGTTAAATCAACAAGAGTAGGAGAAAATTTTTCTGATAGTACGGGAAAAACTGGAATCGATGGAAATTTGTTCCTCAGACCTCAATTTTACACAAACCGACCCTGAGAATTTAAAAATTTCGGGAACTCTGAATTTCATAGTTTTTACAGAATTCTTGTGTTCTCGATTCGGGAGAGGGAAAATTTTTTGAATGGAATTTCAAGAATTCGGAAAAATTTTGGGGTTTTAAAATTGTTGAATTTCGTAATTTTTGGAAGTTTTGCATATTTTCGAAGTTAATGAGCTCACAAATTCCGAAATTTATTAAGTTTTAATTTAACAAAATTTTTTTTCGAAAGTTTTTACGAAATGTAAAAAATGTGTGAGTTTTGAATCAAGATTTATTATCAAACTAAAATTTATTTAAAGGGTGGAAATTTTAAAACGTGTAAGAGCCATTTCAATAAGGGTCATTTTCGTAGTTAAATTACATGAAAAATTGACCCCTATTGAAATAACTCTTATACGTTTTAGAATTCCCACCCTTCGTTCAGTTCAAGTTTAGAAATTATGTGACACAAATTTTTCTTCTCAAGACATTACGATCAAAAATAAGTCAACAAAGAAACTAGTGTAATGAAATTTGAACCAATTTCCGCGCGTAATTCAACATGAATTAACGTCAAGTCTCAAAAGATCACGCGAGATTCAACTACTGCGAGACTGGAATAAGAAGTAACAGGGGCGTATCTAGTAAAAATGGCATCCGTGGCAGAGAAACCCCCCCCCCTCCACCCTTATGCGTGGTTAATTTTAAAAGTTTTGGATTTTTCGAAAGTTTCGAAAGTTTTAGAATTTTAAAGTTTCGAGAATTTCAAAGAATTTGGAAGTTTTGAAGAAACGTTGAGTTTAAAATATGTGAAATTTTAGCATTTTTGAAGTTTTGAAAGTTGGAAGTTTAGAAATTTTTGGGTTTGTAAAGTTTTGACGAATTTGCAAGAATATTAAAGTTTAAAGTTTTGTAATTCTAAAATCTTTTATTACTTTCAATTTTTGGAAATTTTTCAATTGCAAAAGTTGTTTAGTATTATGATTTTTCAAATTTCAAAAATTCCGAAAGTTTTGCAGTTTTTAAGAATTTTGAATCTTGAAGGATTAAAAATTCCGAAATTTCGAAGTTTTGAAGAATGCCGAAGCCTCAAATTTGCGAACCTTCGCAGTTTTTGATGTTTTCGAGATTTCGAAAACTTTGAAGTTTTGACAAATTCGCAAGAATATCGAACTTTGTAATTAAAAATAACATTATAATATGAAAGAACATTAATTTTTCAATTTCTTCATTTCGACTTTAATAAAAGTTTCAAATATTCTACTGTTTTTTGGAAACCGGATTTTCGCTGAATAAACGAGTAAAAAACTATTACTAAATACTAATAATTCAATTTAAAAGAGTACAAAATGAATTTGAAAACCAAAAAAAAAAACCAAATCCTACCTTAATTTCCACCCCTTCAATTTTGCAATCATCGGATTGTCCTCGTCAACGTCATCGTCATTTATAACGACTCCTTCGCGATCACTCCCCCCTATATCATCCTCAACGTACTTCAAGAGATCATCGAATTTCTCATGAATCGTCATTTTCTCCTCCTCTTTTTTTCCCCTCTCATTTTCCTCGTTTTCCACCATTTTCGAAGTCCCAGAAAAATCGCCCGATTTCTCTTTGCTCTCGTTCACCCTCTGCAGAAATTTCCTTCGAAAATTGTTGTACACTCTTTCCTGGGCCGAAAAACCTGCATTCTGGATTTTTTCATGACTCGTAATCAAATGGTGACCACTGTACCCAAGATCTAATTGCAAGTCCATCACTATCAAAATCGTAAACGCAATCGCTATGGCACTCAAGCATACGAAAAATTTTTCTTTGAATTTCATCATCTTAAACATCGTTTTCGTAGGTTCCATTTTCGCAGATTGCGATTTTTTCACACTCTTTTTCGGTTTGGATTTTGATACATTTTTCACGATTCTCAAAACTCTGTTTTTTTCACTCGGACGATGATTCGACTCTTTTGAGGAACTTCTGGATGAAATATTTCGATTCGTGCAGTCTTCAACATTCGCTATTTTTTCCGAGTTCAAATCAGAAAATTTTCCAAGATGAACTTGTTCGGGAGGTGGAGAATTTTTCAACTTGTTCGTACGTCTTTCAGGAATGAAACTCGGAAAATCATGTTTTCCCTCTACCACACTTTTTTGCCTTTCCCGATAATTTTCATCATCCGTTACTCTATCGAATTTCTTTTTCAGCAAATGAGGACTTTTTTGGACACTCTTCACCAACTTTTCGCAGCTTCCCAACAAGCTGTATTTCAACAATTTTTTTTTTTTCAACAACTTTTTAAAGAAAAATTCACTGCCACCTGAATCAACTTTTTTGACTTTGCTCTCACTAAGTCCCAATGTCTGGTGGTTCGAAAAAAGTGTCAAGTTTTCTGACGAACATTCTGAACATTTTTGTTGCTCGTGAATTTCTTCTGATTGATGCAGGAACAAAATCTGTCGTTGCTTCGTTGTTCTGGTATATAGTGATTTGTTGGAAGATTTTTTTGGTAATTTTCACGAGGAAAAGCAAGAGTTAATAGTCTTTGGAATGCTTGAGTTAGGCGAAGTCAGTCTTGAAGTTTATCACAGGGTTGATTTGGTCTCTCAAGGGCGATCAGCTATTGCACCCTAAAACATAAAAATGTCGGATTCCAAGACGTATTCTGTTAAAGAAGTTTGAAATTCAGAGTGAAACAAAATTTTAACATTGTGATACGTGCATGTGTACAATACGTAAGTACGTTTAAGAAAAGATAAGAAAATTCAAATTCGCATCAATATTCCGATCATTTCGAATCCAGGGACGCAGGAACGATTTATAGTGTCAGAAGCAGGGAAATTTTCATCGGGGGACCGAGGAAATTTCAGATAAGGATATGACTTCATTACTTGCAATGAATGCAACTTTTTCATGCGTAAATAATTGCGTGAAGCAAGCCGTTTTCTCGTTAATTCCAGTTTGTGATAACTTCGACCTCGGATCTGTTGAAATGTTCCTCGATACAAAAAACGCGAAACCGCAAAATATAGTTGGTTCGCAACGCGATATCCTATGATTTCATGATGATAGGATGCTTTTAGGTTAAATCCGAAGACCGATATTTGAAGCGCGAGGAAAATTTACGATCGCTCAAGTTTTGCATTGAACTGAAAATCTAAATAAATGAGATGGGGAGTTCGAGCGAAATTGAATAATATTGGAATCGTAAATTGAATTTAGAATCAGAACTGTTTTTGAATATGAATTTTACGTTAAAATCGAAGCTAACTCGATACTTTGGAATTCATTGTTTATTCAGGATAACTTGTAAAGCGATTAGAAATTCAATTGTGACCGAATTTGGATTCGAAATTGTATAAAAAATCGAGAATCAGTCTGAGTATTAATATTCAATCTTCAGTCGAAATAATGTTTGATTTTTCACATTCAAAAAACGACTGAAATCGAGAATCAGTCTGAGTATTAATATTCAATCTTCAGTCGAAATAATGTTTGATTTTTCACATTCAAAAAACGACTGAAATCGAAGTGAAAAATCTTGTTCCGATTTCATTTTGAGTACTATACGTTTTTCAATATTACATCGAAATATACATTTAAAACAGAATTTTGAATAGTAAGTTTAAAATTAAATGATTTTATAAACTAAATCGATTGACCAAATTCAACATTTAGTTGGATATAATACAGTTTCAGAATGATTTTTTTAACGATAAATTTTCCGATGTATCATTTTCTTAATTTTCAATATGTTTACGTAAAGTCTAACCATGAAATTTTCGTTTCAAATTTCGCTTATATTTTAGGACGCCTTGGTGGTTAGCCAAGAATCCGACACTCGCCAAATAAAAGCTCGTTAGCGTCAAAAAACGAAATACATGCATTCACTAGTTTCGGAAGTAGGGAAAATTTCAAAAATTGTGTAACTTTGGGTTTTTAAAAAGTTTCAAAAATGTTTAATCAAGTCTCAAAGAAAATTTTTGGAGTGAAATTTGCTTCAAATTGACTTCGAAATTTCGCTTGCAGAAATCTACTGCACAAATTTTCTCTGGAACCTTTGCTTTGAATTATCGTAAACATTTCTGTTATGTACTTGAATTACAGATTTTTTCCACAATTTTGGTTATCGAAAACAGACTTTAGGAACCGTATTCATTCGAAAGGATACATAATTTTAAATGAAAATGACATAGGTTTGGAGTAAATGGATGTTCAGATCGTCAGATTAAAAGTTGAGAACCCCTATCAAGGAACGCTTGAAACGTATAACAAGGGCATTTATTTCATCTATTTGCATGCTTGGTTCTATTTACGTAACAGTTGCGTCAGGATTGACATTGCGCTTGGACGAAAAATCCGAGTATTTTTTTCTTTTTGAGTTGCATTGAAAAATTTGCCACGAAAACTCGAGAGTTTTTCATTGCAAATAGAGCTACAAAACCAAGTTTGTCCATTTTTGAAAATTCCAGTCTACAACCATTTTTTCAAATTTTCGTAAAATTTTGTATGTATATTCCAAATTCCTTTTCCAAAGTATCCCTTTGATTATTTCTGGATACTCTTCACTGCAAATAACTGTGCTTGAAGGAAAATTTTTTATCCCTTTTTAACGACGAAATGTTCTCTTCGAATCTTGACCCTGAAAAAAATGTAGCTGAAGAGGAACTGACAGATGTGAATTTGAGTTAAAAATGTCGGCAAAGTTGGTTAAACGCAGGAAATGTAATTACGTTGGAAAAATGGACGTTTTTATTCTCTCATAAATCAAAATATCATAATACAGACGTGAGAACTCGCATGAAAAGCGGCGTAAAATTGACGTTTGTGGTACATACGTACGCGAGTGACTGTAATTCCACCTGCAATTTGACCCCGCCTCATTTCGCGTTCAAGAGATTCTTCCTCCGTTTCAGTACTTGTGGAAAATCGATGTTAGATAAAAAATTCAGAAAAATTCGATATACTGGACTTTGAATAGAAATTTTCTCAAAATCGGTAAGTCGAATTTGAGTCAGCTCGATAGCACGATTTTTCGAGACTCAATTAGTTCCAATTCTGTAGGATTTTATTTCCCACGGAATTATAAAAAAGTTACGGTATATCATTTTTTTCGAACTGGTCTTTTTTGTTGACCTAATATAAAAACCTAAAATTTTTCGATTGCAGTGCTTTTTCGGCATTTTTCCTCACTAAGAGGAAATTTTTTACGTAGAATGTGTAAAACCTAATTCGAATTTTCTTCATGAAACGTACAAAATTTGAATAATGACATTTTGAATAGTGTCGAACTTTTGCAAATTTCGTCGAAGAAACACAATAAGTACAATTTTCCTAGTTTTCCATTTTCATTTCATATTATAAAATTTCACTTTTCCTGCCAAAATGGCAAGTTCGATCATTTTTTTTTTTTTTTTTTTTTTTTTTTTTTTTTTTTTTAAAAAATTTTTTTTTTTTTTTTTTTTTTTTTTTTTTTTTTTTTTTATTTTCTTTTTTTCTTTTTGGAAAACAAATAACTTTTTCAAATTACTATTCTACATACAGGAAAACAAGTAACTTGTTAGAATCTCGCAGATGAAAGTATTCCGAGATTTCCGAGCGCGAACAAAGGACTTGAGGGAAAAACAAAAAATCTAGGCTTATATACTCCGAGACGAGATTAATTATTATTGGGGATAAAATCGACAAATCGTGTGAAAAAAAAAATGATCGAGAAACTTGAAGCGTTTACTTATACGCTGAAGAACATTGTTTTTGCATAAATGATCGTCGTTTCTACAGGAAACGATGAGCAATTTGAAAATTCTTTCAAATTGTTCTGGTAATTTCCCATTTGTAATTTGTGGTTCACGATTTTATTATCTGAACAGTTCTGTTGTTGCTTTCAATAATTTTTGAAAATTCCATCGACTTTATTTCAAAACTGATTATCAGAATTTGAAAACGTTTGGATGAAAGAATTCTGGCAAGTTATGGAAAAAGATGCATAATTTTCATCAAGTTGATTTTAAAGATTAACTTCGTGGTTTCGCACCTGATTACGATCCCTTTTAAAAATTTACGATAATACTCGAAAATTCCACCGAATTAATGATCCTCAGGAAATTTCCTGAGTATTTTAGAATTCGTTCAGGCATCGGAATGATGAATGAAAATCATCAAAATTTCTCCAAGTGGACTTATACCTAATTTTCAAAATTTTTCGAAAAAATCACCACAAAAGAACTATTAGGAACTCCAGTTCAAGCCCTCGGCAGAATTTTTCATATTTTCGAAAATCCTCGAAAGCGTTAAAAAATGCTCGGAAATTCTCAAAAGTATTTCCAAAAAACTAGTATTATATAGAAAAAGATGCGCGAAAATTTCAATAAATTTCAGGAATCGAGAATTTTGCAGTAATTTCCAATTTCATCAGGTTTTCAATATTTTTCTGTTCGAATTTTTCGTTTACTCGTGACTTGCATCGACTGATATTTTCCGCAGCATGAAAACCAAGAATCGACAATATGGAATTTCTTCGATAAATAGAAAAAATGTGAAAAGTAATAAGTCAAAAAGGTTAAATCATGAGAAATCTCCGCAGTTCTGGTTCGTTCTGTAAAGATTAGAAAACCTGTCGCCGCGATTTTTTTCATAATGCACTTATTTATGCATCGTGCGTTCCCAACGAGTTCATTTGAAAAGTGAAACCGAACCGTTCGACAAAAATCCCACCCGTTCTATAATATGTATTTTACCGACTCTACTTTTCCTCCAAGAGAATTTCGTCATTTTCTGGCTTGGAAAATTGGGTCAATTGCTGCTTCGTGTTTTTCTGGCACGAAACGACAAATATTGAATCAAACAGAGATTCAACCATTTTTACACCCCACAACAATCGAGTGATAACTTTTCAGATATTCCTCGTAAAATACACATTTTGGACGATTTCAAAAATTTTTCGAGTCAATTTCCAGATTTTCAAAATTCGCAACCGTAGCGATGGGAACTTTATCGCTAAATTTTTTCCGAAATGTTGCAAAATTTCGAGTTTCAGCAAAAATTGTAAGAATTCACGAGTTTTTTGAAAATTCGGAAATTTAACTTCCTTCTAAAGACTCGGAAAATGTGCAATTTGGCAAAGTTTTTCGATTTGCCCAATCTACGTAAAAATGTACATATTTTTCAAAATACGAAAATTCACGAGTTTTTAAATAATTTTGCTCTATATTTTTTTTTGCAAATATCTGCTCATTTTTCACAGTGTTGTAAAATTTGAAATTTCAAAGAAAAATTCAAAAAACCTACAAATTTCTCGAAAAATTATGGAATTTTCAAAATTTTCGGAAAACATTCAAAATTTGCGCCATTGGCCAAATTTTGTACTTTTTTCCATATTCACAAAAACTCAACATTTTGTCGAATTCGAAAATCATGAAAATTTTGTAAAAATTGAACTCTGAATGTCAGATTTATTATATTATCCATTTAATGATTTATGACCATTGTTCAGAGTTTTTTCGCGTATTACTCGAGTACGGAAAATTTTGCGTAATTTACAGAAGCGTAAATTGAAATAAATGTAAATGATGTCGTTTTTGTCAACGCAGAAAATTTAGTAGTATTCAAATTTTCAGTACATTACTACCATTCTTGTTCGAGAGATCTCAAATGGAAAAATCGATTCCGAAATAAGCAGCTCTACTGCAGCATCAACATCAGAGAGCAAATAAAAAAGCAATATTCACCTTTTCGCAGATGCTGCGAAAATGACGAATCCGACAAAGTGTAATTTTAGGATGCAATTGCAATTCACTTCCTGGCGATTAAGCGCTTAACGAGATGTTTTGTTTTGCGCATAAAATCGCGACGGTGCAGTAACCGAGTGTAATAACAGTTGGTTTCAAATCCTACACAGAATAGCTGATGCTATTCGCCTCGCTTCAGTGAAAACGTTTCCGAGACCGCTGAATTAGATAATTCAGTTCTTTTTCCATTTCTTTTAGCGGATTTCCGAAACAATAATGCAAAAAAGCGGTATTTCACAAACCAATCCGTCAGAAGCTTTTTGTCATTGAATTATGAGTTCCAGTCCTCAAATTCATAATTTGCCGGCTCCGTGAATATTTAAATTTTAAATGAGTTGGAGAGCAGACGTTCGGAAAAATTTTGGATTTTGAACGTTTACTCGGAATTTTCGAGTGTACAGACCTGGTTATTAATGCCTGGTCATGATTATCGATATGTATCGATTGTTTCCCATAAGCGTCAATGCAAAAAATTCGATACATATCGATAATCAAGACCAGGCATTAATGACCAGGTCTGTACACATTTTTGGATTAAGAAAAAATCTGATGATTAGAAACTGCGGGAAGTCTCTTTGATCATTTCAAAAGTCCAGAATTATTTCGATAAACAATCATCGAAAAAAATTTTGACTCAGGCAAATCTTTCAAATTAAAAAAAAAAATTATAAAAAAAGAACTATTGAAAATTTCCGTTCAAATCCTTCACAGATATTTTCACATTTTTGCAAATTCTTGAAAGCATCATGAAATATTCCCGAAAGTATTCAGAAATTTTAATATTGCTGACATTGTACAAAATTAGTAACTCACATTTTTCGAACTTTTCAAAAGTTTCAAATAATAATTCGAAGCACTTCAACATTTCCAAAAATCTGCAAATTTGTTAAAAATTATGAATGATTCCTTCAAATTCCAAACAGTTGCACGATATCGACATGTACTTTTCCGTCCTATTGAAAATAAAAAAAAGCAGAAAAAGTAGATAAAATGCCGATATTTTATTCATCCGGAAGAGTGGAAAAATTTCTTTTCCTCAATTCGTATTTTGACTCCATTATGTGACAATATTTTCAATCGGAAGTAAAATAAGGAGAAATTGTGAATAAAGGTGATATTTGACCACGACACTTTGAGGAATAAAAAGCACCGTTACTCGAAATTTCTGTGATTGGAACTTCACGACTGATCGCGTTTAAAATCGAGTAGCGAGTTTCTTTTGTTATTGTATTTACGCGGCGCGACTCGTTTTTTGCTCATTTAGCGAAATCTATCGAGAAAGACAGTTTTCACTTTTACAATTTTCGCAATGTTGAACTTTAATACAGATTGGCAGAAAGTTCTTATTCGAAACAACACATTTATTTATTCATCGTTATTTTTTGATTTCAAAAAAGAGGATTTTTTGATTGATTTATTCAAAGTTTGGCCGTTTTTTGAAGGTTTATGGATTTTTGGATGTTTTATCAAAGAAAAATTTTGCAGTTTCCAAATATAACACAGTGATTCTTGATTTTTCTCATTAAAATAGTGACATTCCATAACTTTTTACGAAATGTGATGAAAACCGCGACGAAAACTTTTCCATCTTGTTGATTCTTATTTTTTGGATATTTTTTGCATAATCAATTTTTGGATTCAAATATACGCAAAATCGTTATTTCTGAGTGAAAAAATTCATTTTAAAATTTCTAAAACTGGATTTTCAAGTTTTCATATTCTTATAATAATTCCGAATTCTGTAACTTGGAAATCAAATTCTGGAATATAATTTATCAAATTCCAAAACTGTGTAGATCAAATTTTTTGATCTACAGTTTGAGATTCAGTTTGAAACTGAATCATTTCGTATTTGAAATCGTGCACTTTTCAAAATCTTTTTGGGATATGCACATTACATAACATGGAAAAATTTTATTCATTTGGATAAAGGAACGAAAATAACTAATAGAATATCGTATTTACTCGAAGATAAGCCGCTCACGATTATCAGCCGCGCCTCGATTTTGGATGCCCAAATCAGTGAAAAATCGTTTGTGCTCGAATATAAGCCGCATTTAAAAAATTCTTTATTCACGGCGATTCACCTTAATTCACATGGCTTTAGCAAGCAAATCCGCTATAAAAGTCTAGGAGTGCGTAGAACATTTAAGAAATTCAAGTGAGGGGAAAACCACAGACAATATAGGCGTATTTTCCAGCACACGACAGCATTTTGCACTATTTTGACGTTTGTATCCGAATATAAGCCGCATACGATTATAAGCCGCACCACATTTTTCAAGTTCTAAAAAATCGAAAAAGGGTGCGGCTTATATTCGAGTAAATGCAGCTCAACTTCGATCGAGTAAACTTCTATAGAGTGCTCTCTAATCTACCGTGAAGATCTCGGCAGCGATAAGGCTCCGAGTTTCACAGCAGAGGGCGAATTCCATGAGCCTGGAAAGTCATTAATGCTTTGTCATTTTTGGGTTTGGGTCCCTCGAGGTTTCTACCTGATGGTGTTTCTACCCGTCATATCGCTACTTCGATCGAGTATAATGTTTACTCAAGACCCCCGAGCCGAGCACTCGATCGACGTTCAGCTGTACGGTAATTAAAATAAACATGCAATCGTTCATATTTGACCCTTGTCTGTGAGTACGATTCGATCATTTCGCGAGGAAAGATGTTGCTCCTTGATAAGGGCTCCGATGTAAATTTAGCGACTTACCCCATGCTGAGGTCGAGAGCCCTATCGTCTCCTCATCCATGGTGAAATCGCGCTTCCTTCACATCACATTAGTACGTTAATTCGCTTCGTTCAAACACACTATTAATTTCACACGTGTTTAGTACACCCCACACGCCATTTTTAAGTACCGTCGTCGTCCTCCACTAATCTGAAAACATACACAGAACAAACATCTACAGTTCGATATAATCTAAAATTGTGGCATATCTTAATACATGACGAAAATTACACGCGAAAAATGTGCGATTTACGAATGTATAATGGCAGACTTTGTAATTTTAGAAAATCGAAACTTGGAAGTTCAAAAGACTTGTTTTTTTTTTCAACAGTTTAATACATGTTTAAAAAATGGAAATATATAAGATTTCAAAAATGGGAATTTGATACTTCCAAAACTGTAGTCATGTAACGATTTGGAACTTCGAAATTTTGAAAACATTTTTTTTAGAATTTTACAAGCCCCACCCCACCCCCCCCCCCCCCCCACCACCCCCCCCCCACCGCCCCCCCGCACTCTCGCCCCATCGTCACAAACACTACCCAACCCCACCTGAAAATGTTTTCTATGTTCGCCCCTGGCGATATAATACACATCTGCAAATCAATACTGGATATGTAGCAATATTTACTTGCAAGAAAAACTTTTTTTACTCGTGATTATGAAGTAATTGATTAATGAAGTTATCATCAAGATGATTTCGGAGATAATTTAAGCGTAATAAGGCACACGGCTTGCTAAATGTTCGTTACATCTTATAGTAAGGATAAAAATTCATTTAAAGCTCGTTATGGTCCCCAATTAAACCAGAGACTAAAGAAAAATCTCATTGTCCCTCAAGACTTGATTTACGATCTGATTAATTCGGATTTACGTTCGTTACAATTCGATTTGTTACAATTCACGCGATTTCTCGATTCCATTGTCGACGGACATCGAGTAATTTCACTCGTTTTTCATTATCGAAATGTCACGTTGACAAATCCACCTTTTATCGTGTTGAAAATTGGAATTCGGAGACTAATTAGTTTTTCATGTAATAATGAAAAATTTTTTGATTCAGAAACATATATATTTTTCATTTAGGATAAACACATGAACAAGTTTTTGGACTGTATCAAAATAGTCGAAAATTTAGGTTTTTTCGTGGAATTTTTGATCGAAATTGGTTCCAAATTTTGAAATGCTGATTTTTTGAAGTATATTATTTTGAGGTCGATAAGGAAACATGCGAATTTTTTTGTTCGGCACGTTTTCTTCTCCTTGAACTTTCCATCGATGCGCTTATTGAAGCACAAAATAGGAGAACGATCCTTTATGCGTGTCAAATAAACTCTTTCTTCCAAGTTTGCATTAAAGTATCAAAGTATCCTCATAAATTCAACGCGACTCGACCATACAAATGCCTCCAATAATTGCAGACTGTAGTTTTTCATTTTCTGTCTCACTGCGTTTTAAGCAGATTTTTTCAAATGGCGTGTAATTGGTCAAAATCAAAAAGCGTGAAAATTTCTATAAATGGAATCAATTCGTCGAGGTTTTTATATACGGATATCGACGATTATTGATTAGAGAATCAAAGAAATAGATTGAATATCATCGAAATATT
Source organism: Platygaster equestris (assembly GCA_030522785.1). NCBI lineage: Eukaryota > Metazoa > Arthropoda > Insecta > Hymenoptera > Platygastridae > Platygaster > Platygaster equestris. The sequence goes on from JAPYZK010000036.1 coordinate 47,179, forward strand.
TTTTTCGGATGTATAATATATCGATACATTTTATGTAGAATGCTCATTAATGCAAAAAAGGAATTCAAATTAATTGAAAAAAATTTATGATAAATACATATTATTACAATAAATAGGAGAATATGAATAAATGCTAAGAATGTTCAGTAATTTGGGAGTTAGCTGCAACGTTTTCAGCATTCCAAATTGTGGAAAAATTCTTAAAATCCAGATTTTTAGAACATTTCAAAATTCCGATGATATAACTTAAGAATTTTAACTGTACAATTTTCCAATCCTCGATTCATAATTTTTCAAAAATTAAATTTATGATTTTTCAAATGTTTGGCAACTTCTACAAAAACTTCATTGTGTATAACTACCAAAAATTTCATTTATGATAAAATTAACAAATAATTTTTTGGATATTTTGCAATTATAAATTTAGAACGCATTTTAACTGTTAAAAAAACGTATCAATTGATATATTTTCCTGGTTAAAATTAAACTCACGATTGAATTGCGAATTCGTATCAGAAAATGAGAAATCACCGGTTTCAGAAAAAAGTACACAAAAAGAAGTAAAAAGTTGTCCAATTGTACAACATCGAAATTGCACAATTGCATGTTATTAATTTCCTCCCAAGAATTTCCTGTTGGAAGTAGAATGATGCTAAGATAGTTCCCGGCAATGGATAATTTACATGGACGTAATGCTGAGTAAATTAGAGACTCTTCCTTCACTTTTAGGTTTCTGAGACATCTCAAGAAAAATTGCAGCTCAATTCTGTGATGATCACGAAATGATAAAATTGCCTTAAATAATCACACGAGAAAAAAATTGAGCGTAAGTATTTCAGACACAATAGTTATGTATGCAAATGTGATACTATAGAAAAACTAATTTTTTCAGCAAAAAATTGGAACACTATTGAAATTATTCAAAATTCAAAAATGATTACCAAACACGGGTGAAATTTTGTAACTGTGAAAGAATGTTTTTCCGAAATTTCAAAAATTTCAAAAATTCCCTTTACGACTTCAAAACTTTAGAAAATCCACAGTTCGAAAGTTTTCAAACATCTAAGCATCAAAACTTATAAATTTGTAAAAACTGTAAAATGTTGAAAATTTCCAAAATTTGTAAACTTAACGTTCAAAATTATTCAAAACATTAAAATTCTCCAAAATTCTCAAAAACTGCAACATTCCAAAACTTCAATACTTTCAAAAGTTCCGAAACTTCCAAAACTTCAGAACTTCGTAACCCTTCAAAACTTCAAAATTCCATGACTTCGAAAATGTCCGAAATTCTAAAACATCAAAACCTACAAGATATCCAAACCTCCAAAATGTCCAAAAAATGTATATTCCCAAATTTGAAAACACAGGAATTATGAAGTTCCAACGTGATAAAAAAAGATATCTCTTTACAGTCACGAATAAAAATCAAAGCACGATTGTACTTGATGTTCTCTTCAAAAACGATGTTTTTCTGGGTCGAGTAGATCATCACTAGGTAAAAGTTCAGTTAATGATTCACGTCGCTTATTACGCTCTCGCGAGAAATTTTTTTTCTCCATCCTCATTTTCATTAATTACCGCTCGATTCATTGGCTAACGACCAAATTCTGCACGACATTAATAAGAAAGCGTAACATTTGCAAAAACGAATGAAAGTGCATTGGCCCCGACTTCATTCAAATACTGGGGTGGCAGGTAATACGTAATAAATGAAATTTTATGTGCAGCGAGTTTTTAAATTTTAAATTTTTAAACTAGGATTTCTAATTTGTTCACCTTCTGAATTTTGATATTTTGACATCATAATAAATCGCGATATGAGTTTGAAAAATAAGAATTAAGTTCGTAACTAGAGCAAAAATGATTTTTCAACTCATGTGATGATAAAACATTATTATTACACAAGTTGCGAAATGTACTATTTTCGTAATTTTTTACGATGCAATTTTTCATGGTGATCAGTAACAGAAGTAATGTTAAGGGGGGAGGGGGGCGAAAGTTTCGTCACTTTTGATAACCCTTAAATATTTCAATGTGATCCAGTTCTCGTGTTTGGAAGAAACCAAACGTTTCGTTTATTCAAACGTTTGAAACTTGCTATTCATTCACTAACGACTGAATCAACTTGGAGAATAATGTACTATTTTTTACGATTACGTTGGCGCTCGATTTTAAATACATCTTTTCCGATACAAAGAGCGATCAACATCTATTCTGTAGTTCTCCACTTGTTGAAATAAAGTAAATATTAGTATCCGAAGGTTCACGATCTATTCACGAACGCAAGCGAGCGACAATTTCGTCGTCATCAAGAAATGAAATTGTATGTTCATCACTAACGAAATTCATAGGAAAGATTGAAGAACCATCGTTTTTATCAAAGAAGAGATCGAGTTTATCAAATGATAAAGATTATCTCGCTCCAACGGCATTTCTTCGACTCTCGAGTAACAAAAGTTTCTGATGACGACTTACAGTCAACTCCATTGCATTTATCAGTAGAAAAAAATGGTGATTTCGTGAAAACAACAGATGTTTATATGGATGAAGAATTTTTGAGGAACTCTGGATTCCGAAAAATTGAGAATTTTTTGTTGTGTAATTCACATAGGAAAATTCGGAAAATCTGCACACTGAATTTTCGAACTTGAAATTCTTCGTATCGAATTTTTTCTGATGATTTCAATTACTGAAATTTTATATTGGAGTATACATTTTTTTAAACAGTTTCCTTAAATCGTGACTCAATTTTTCGTAATTTTCTGAGTTGTCTCTTTCCCCATGATTCAAATTATGTGATTATCTTACAGGTTCATTTCAAAATTTCAACTTTTCAAACAACTAAATTGTATAGATCATTTACATCACTGATTATAATTCTACATATCTGTACATACAAATTAATAATACCTCAAATAAAATAAAAGAAAAACATTATTTCAGAATCACAAATTATTAATTTTTCGAGATTTCAACATTGTTTTCCAATTTTCTACAAAGTACAAATTTTCCCAACACGTGAAAATTTCTTGAAACTTGCAATTTTTTCATAATTTCCAAATCTTGACTTTAAATTTCCAAATTCAAAATTATTTTAATTATAGGTTCGTTATAGGCTCGTTGTTTCGCACATACTCTACAGACGCCGAATATCGAATTTTCCATGCACACTCGATGTGAAATGTACTAATTTCCTCATTATTTGTCAAAAATCCTTATAAGTATTTAATTAAGTCGTCGCAACGATGGGAATGTTTACCTTCGCACGAAATTGTAATCCAAAATCACAGAATCACAATCGCAATTGGAAGTGTAGAAGAAAAAAAAAATGGGGCACCGTGAGGTATGAAAAAAATGCGTCCAATAACGTTGCGTAGGTAGGTAGAAATCGCGTAATTCACCGCGATTAATCCGAGCAAGTTGAAATGCCGATCACGATTGTTCCACTTTTCGATGAAAACTTGGTATGCACCGTAGAATAATTTGAAACAAAAACAATTCCAACGGAAAAGTACGGGAAAAAAGACGGAACACGTGTTTTTCGAGTCGAATGAGCCGAGTGCAATAAGGTCTATTTCGAACGTCGCGAGAGCTCGGAGCTCACTGAACTGAACCGCCGCGAAAATGCTGAGCTGAGCAGGATCGTTCTAGAATTATCAATCCCCACTTCTTTGCAGTTTGCCGATAAAATTGCTTTTTTCTGAATTTTTGAAAATTTATACCTTTCATTATTGCATAGTATAGTAAAATTGTACAGTTAATAAATTCATACGTTATTATAAAGTTCCAGAGAATCTTCAGACTTTTCCACAATTGCTTATACAGTTCTCGAATTCACTGAGAAATCGGTCAAAAGATTTGGACATTTGTATTTGTGGAAAATTTTCAGCGTTCTGTTTATAATGATAAGAATTTCGCATTTTCAAATGCGACTCTAACTTTTCATCTGAAAAATCGTGAATTGAATAAAAATTGGCACTTTTTGAATTTGGATTTCGAAATTTCGCATGTTCTGAATATTTTTAATTGAAAATTGCCAACCTTCTAATTATGTCTGTAACTTCAGAATTTTTTTATTTTTTTATTTTTTAATAAATAAATAAAGAAAAAATTTTACAATTTCCGAATGTTTGAGTTCGTAGTTCTCAATTGTTTGGATTTGCATGTTTTTTGTTAATATTTTGGAATTTGCTCAACCCGTTTCTGAATCTTGGAAAATTTTCCATTTCTAAATTTTTTAAGTTAAACATTCGACTTTTTTTAGATTTCTAAACACTGTAAGTCCGAGTTTCCAATTTTCTCAATTTTTTTGACTTTTTGATTAAATTTTTTTTATTCATAAATTCTTGAATTGGTTGAAAATTCTACCAAAATGTCTAAATTTTTGAATTGTGCTTTTTAGTTTTCGAATCATCAATTTGGATTTTTGAACTTTTCAAATTCTCTTAGAAAATTTCAAAATGTTGGAATTTTAGGTTAAATGTGAAACACTACTGATTTTTCAAGCAAATTTTTGAAAAATTCATATTCTTGGGAAAAGTTGAACTGAAAATCGTACTAGAATCTTCAATCTCCACTATTGGCAGATTTCAGATAAAATTATCTATTTCAAAAAATATCCCAATTCATTTGTAACCCTATTTTCTATGAGGTTTTAGGAAATCTTGAGCCTTTTTCTCAAATTATTATTGATTTTCGAATTCATTGATTAATTAATCAAATTTATTTAAGTTATTCAAGTCGTTCAAAACATAGCGTTTGTAAAAAATCCATAATATATATTTCCAGTTTTATGAAAATATTCAGAATTTTTTGGATTTCTGATACCAAAATATTTGAATTAGTAATTTTGAAATTTTGTAGGCGAATTCACGAATTCAAAAAATTCAAAAGTATTTCTCAAAAATAAAATTCTACTATCTATCAAGATCTTTCAATTATTCATTTTCAATTTTTTTTAAATCTAAATTTCTTATCCTGGGAAAAAATCAAAACTTACAAGCACATGAATTCAAAAAATTCAAAATCTCGTATTTTTTGAAAATAAAATTCTACTATCTATCAAGATCTTTCAATTATTCATCTTCAATTTTTTTTAAATCTAAATTTCTTATCCTGGGAAAAAATTAAAACTCACAAGCTTCGAAATTACCGAAACTGCAAAATTGTGCAGTTTCGTAAATTTCACATCTTCAAAACTCTAGAACTTACAAAATTTCCAAGATTTCAAAAATTCCGAAACTATACAACTTCAAAATTTCTGGATGCTTGAAAACTTCAACATTATATTTTGTGCAAACTCATAAAAACTTGAGAATCCCAAAATTTCAAAAATTGCGAACATTTAAGATTAGATGAAAATTTTCCTGAAAATTCCAGGTTTTCCAGGAGCGTGACAACTCTGTTTATAAATATAAAATCTACGGGAAAATAACGCGAAAATCGAGTTTTTCCCTACGAAAAAAAATTCGAGTATTTTTCCCTCCAAGATATCAGATAAATATGTAAAACTATGGAAAACGCGGCGTATTAATTTGTAATTCAAATAAAACGAAGTCTGAGTATTTCGTAATTGTTTCCTTTCGTGCTGCGGCACGCGATTATTTCTCATTCCATATCATTGCCATGCCGTTACAAACATTTCGTGATCCCCTGCACTTTTGCCATATTTACTCAGCAACGTCTGTTCATCGTCCGGAACTTATCTAACGCTCGCTTATCTCCGCGAGTTTCGTTTTTTTTTTCAGCTCCTCAAGAGCTCGGCAAAAGACGATTACGCCGTAATTGCCGATTACTTTAAATTCCTGCCTCCACTTTCATCTCCACGGATGTCTAAATGTGGAGCATTAAATTGAACGCGCACGTGGTTTACGCAATGTGGGAGTACAAACACTTTATCGCATCAACATTTCAAATTATTTCTATGTAGGGCATTTTATACACCTGTTATGTTTTCCAATCATAAGTGATGATTGAAAATTTTAAATTTCGATTGAACATTTAAATTTTAGCCAACAAATTCAGAAAATATGGAAAACGAAGAAAATTATTGAAATCGAGCAATGTTCGGAAATTCAGTACTAATTATTCTGGAGTTTATCATTCGACGTCGAGCGATTCGTACGCCGACCACCATAGAATCCGATGTTGCAATGGAACCCGGTCAGATAGCCAAACGATTAAACGATCGTTTTCTTCAAAAAGAGTAGAGGAATCGATAGAAAAAATAAAAAGCGGGACCCACCATACTTCCCTGGACGCTAGAGATCAATAATTTAGCAGCCGCTATACGCTGGTTTTGCGACATTTCGAGTTTGGAAATTCACAGACGTGAAAGTCAATACTGCAGATAGTGAAAAATGTTCATTTTTTCATGATCTACCCTGTAGCACCTTTTTTTTCAGTCAACGTGGAAAAAAAATTCTAAGGTCCGTTTATTTGGGTCAAGGTCCCTTGGTAGGTCAATTTACATAAGGACGGGAAATCGTCCTTACAATGGAATTTAATTTCAACTGGATTCCAATCGAATTTCAACTGAATCTCAATGAAACCACACAACTATGTCAACCACGAAAGTTTTTCAAAGTGGAATTATTTTTTTCAATTTCGGTTTTACATCGATATCGACTTCGAATGTTTTAATGCGTCCCTTTTTTCATTTGTGTCAAGCTGTCGAAAAGTCCTTACAAATTGTTCAGATTATCTTGGAAATATTCCAAAAACGAAGGTATTTTTGATAATTTCGCGAAACGTAAAATAAGAATCGATCGAATGAGTTTGGAGTGGAAAACGACATTGAAATTGTCGTGGAGAACTCGGTTCACGTGGGGTCATGCGAAGCAAACCGATTTAAATTTCATCGGCACAATCGTGTGAAGTTGACTGAATGAGAAAGGCGTGGAACACGGTTTCTATCTACTATACGGAACGGAAAAAGGCCTGGGAATACCCTCAAGAAATCTTGTTCCGGAGCACAACAAAAAATTCATCACTCGATTAAAAAAGTCCGTGATATTTCTTCATCCACTTCTTCGTCAATATTCGACTTACGATACTTTTAATGATTTCCGAGATACTCCTCTCCGGAAAAACTATCGTGTGCAAATTACGAATCAATTAAACAATGGTCTACGAAACGTTGCGGAAATTTTAAAAAACCTAAATTTTTTTTCAATTTTCCAAATGAAATATTCCGAAATGGAACCCGATTCTTCACAAAAATTTCATATACTTGAAAATTCTCGAGTTTTGAACATTTCGATGAATTTTAGCGAGTTTTGGAAAGTACCAGGAAATTCTATCAAGTCTATAATTTGACCAGAGAATACATTTTATCGGGTGTATAATAGGAAATTAACCTTTGGTCATATATTTCACACTCACTTTCATGCATATTTAAGACACTGTCACTGTTAAATAAGTTGAAAACGTACTGAGACACGGAGTTTCCAACAAAAGTTTTATACGACGTTCTAAATTTAATTTTATCTTAAATGTTTATCTTTGTATGCGTCGTGTATAATTTTTAGTTTACCCGTGATAGTTATAATTTTTTCTGAAATGGCAAGCGCATATTTGCTTGTAAACAATGCAGGTCTCTGCTTGCAATATATCAATTTTTTGCCAATCACGATTTTTGACTGTGAAAAACTCATTTATTCTTGTGAGATTTTAATTTTCGGAAAGACAACATTTTGCCGTTCATTGCATAACTAATTACATTGCATCTATTTTTTGTTTACCGATCAGGTAACGATTGTGAATAATTTCGGACCAAAAAAAGATAAAAATCTGCAAGCGCGACAAAGTGTTTTTTCATACTTCTCTCTCAACTTGCAGATTGTTTACTTATTTACTCTGACGATGTATCATTTTTTTTTATTCTACATCCTTTTGCGTTGAGGAGAAATTCTAATCATGACCGTGTTATCGAACGCAAACAGTGATGATGAAAAAGTTTCTTTCCACCAGATTCATGTGTTAGGAGTGATAACGAAAAATACATTTTGTCGATTGTCAGAAAAAACTACTGTTTAGAGAGTTCCTTACGATTCTGATTCTAGAGTCTTGAATAAACACCCAAGTCTACGAGGAATGGATAGTAAAAAAAAATAATATTAATTATTAATCAAAAAATGTTTCTCTGGAATTATTGAAACCATGGATTAGAGGTTTTCTTGACTCTACGGATAATGCCATAATTCATGAAATATTAGAATATTGATTAATATTGGTGACACTAGAGCTAAAGTAGATAATGAACGAACAATTTAAAGGCGCTGTCACAGCTACCGAAGCGTACGCTGGCGTAGGCGCTAGTCAGCGCATTGCTGTCACTACGCTCATTGTGCCTGAAACATATGCCAATCGTTGAAATGCTTGTGATGCGAAAAATTCAACGATCGGCATTTGTTCAGTGCGCAATTTATTGTGTAGTGACAGCGATATGCCGACTTACGCCTACGTCAACGTACAATAGGAGTCTCTTGGGTTTTGGAAGTTTTGTCTGTGGCTCATCGGAATCGTTCGAATTGCAAAATCTAGAAAGAAAATGAATGAGGAAATAATGGGCAAATATCAGTAAAAAATCGATTTTAAACAGGATTTTTAATGACACAAAAAATGAGCATACACATTATTAATCCGCCTCCGAGTCAAACTTATTTAATTTTCTCCATTTCAGGATAACGGTCGACATTTTCAATTCTCTGCAGAGACTTTGGATTTTTATTGTACTCGTTTTACTGTCGAGAGATGTGAAAGTATTTTTGTTGAAAAAACATCCCTTCGGCATAAAATTCCCAGAATTTTGGACTGAATAAATGTATGAAAAATCGTAAATAGTTTACTTTATTCGGTATCATTTGTTAATTTATTTATTTATCTATAAATGGGTGTCGTTCATGCGAAACGAAGAATCCGAAAGTTCGTAAATATTTGAAATAGTTTTGCAGAGATCGTTATTTTTGATGAATTATTTTACACGTAGCTTTCGAGAATAATTCCATCTTGAAAAATGCAAAGTACACACGTAACACTGATTGCGCTTGAAACCACACATATATAAATAATTTATACTCAAACTAGAGTAAGTTCGCCACACTGCGCATTTGGCGCGCCAGAACCATCCATTCACACACTCGTATCTCGCTAAAGGTGATCTCGCTGGAAGCACAATAATATTGCCCTAATTCCAGTTTTTTATCAAATGTATGAGTAGCTTGTAAACCTTCTAAAAAGTGAAATAAACAATCGTGCCAAATTTCAAGTCATTCTGTTCAGTGGTTCGAGCGTGAACAGCGAACGAACACAAAATGGATTTCATTTTTATATATATAGATTGTTAAAATTGACCTAAAATTTGAGTGATTATTATGAATCGTAAACCTCAATTTTTAAATCTTGCATGACATTAAAAAAATAGTGAATGTCTAAAGAACAATAATTCCGAAATTGATATTTTCAGGCCATTTTCCGAGAAATGGGAAAAAAAAATCCAAAACAAAATCGATCCGATTGTTTTTCAGCTTTCATATCATATTATTGCTACGTCGCTATATTTTATTCTGGCTCAATGTGATCGAATTCGACGTCTGGCGCTCAGTTTGGTAACTTTTTCATGATATTGAAAATTCAAGAAACCAAACAACGAAAATTATAACAGTATATTAACTCCAGTAAACGTATACACGCGAACATCAGATGAACCTAATACCTCGAATGACTAATTTTTCAAAAAAGTTGACTAAAACACACGCTCCTATCCATCCAATACCCGCGCCATCACAAAGAAGTCAAGAAACCCGAAGAAAAAGCGATTTCGGAAAATCGACCAAAACTCGCATAGGTATACACAAGCCCGAAAGAACAGAGTTCGGGGAGATCTCGATTTTCGAAGTTGCTCCGATCCCGGATTCGTTATAGCCGTTTTGAAGGGTTTACCGAATATAGTCAAACTGTGTAATATTAGCTTTCTGGGATTAATGGCTTGGCTGGAAATCGACGATGAAGTTCGAAAATGACGTCACGTTCGATATTCATCGGTGATTTTTAGGCGGAGCAAATATCGTAGAAAGCTGATATTTCGCAAAGTTACTTATTTTACTTAACTCCAACAGAGAATACATTCGAAACGGGCTATTTCAAATATTTTGTTCTACGCGAAAATCGGAAGACCGAAATATCTCGAGTTACAAAAATTTCGGAAAAGTCAACTAACACACACGCCCCTATCCATCTAATACCGGCGCCATCACGAAAATGTCAAAAAATCCGAAAAAAAAGCGACCTCGAAATATCGAGCAAAACTCGCATAGATAATATACACAAGCCCCAAAGTACAGAGTTCAGAGATATCTCGAATTTCAAAAGTGCTCCGATTCCGGATATGGAATAGCCGTTTTGAAGGGCTCACCGAGTATAGACAAAATAAATATAGACAACTGTGCAATATGAGCCCCCTGAGCATGACGGTTCGTCTGAAAATCGCCGATGAAGTTCGATAATGACACATTTTTCGAGATATTCATCGGCCATTTTTTGTCAAACCAAGTACCGTAGAAGGCTGATATTAGGCAAAATTACTTGTTTTACTCAACTACAACGGAAAATACTCGTCTCCGACACTTCAGAGAATTTCCAAAAAAACCGTATGTACGCGAAAATCGGACGACCAAGATACCTCGACTGACTAATTGTTCGACAAAGTTCACTTAAACACACGCATCTATCCATCAAATACTCGCGCCATCACGAAAAAGTCGAAGAACCCGAAGAAAAAGCGATTTCGAAAAACCGACCAACTCGCATGGGTATACAAGCCCCATATTGGGGCTTGTATAACACTAAAGCCTTTGGCATCTGTAACAGTGCCTTTGAACGTGTTCCGAAACTGTATTTTACTTGTGAGAATACTGCTGAAATTAATTAATCTGTGATAATTTCTTCTTCATTTGTGTTCAAGGATAACCTTCCCATTCTCCATATTATTGTTCACAGCAAAATAAAATTATCTGCCCCTGCAAAACACTGCAATTCTTACACGAATGAATAGCAAAAGCATCTGAACAGGTGTCTTGAAAAATGTTACTTTATGTTTCTCGTAAATGTTGTGTAAATGACTGTTTAAATTATTCGTGAGAATGTTATAGTTTTCTATTGCCATTCATGAAGTACTTAGGGTATCCAGACGTCCGTATTTTACGTGCGCTGTACTGGTATCCGTATTTTTCAAAAAATGTCCGTATTTTCGACCGATTTCACATAAAAATAAAAAACTTCATCAGAAAATTCAAATTTCTGTCAACTAGAAACTCGAAATATGGTAAATTTCAAAAATTTGATAATTTCGAGGCTTGTTTAAACTTAGATGATTGTAAAATTTCTGAAAATGTTGAGAATTTTGAAAGTTTTGATGTATCCATTATTCTAGAGTTTCCAAAGTTTCAGAATTCCGAAAATGTTGAGTATTTTGAAAATTTTTAGAATTTTTACCATTTTCTAAAATTTTGCGGTACATGAGGATTCTCGAAGTTTTGAGAATTTTGAATAACTTGATTATTTTGGGATCTTTAAGATTTTAGAGAAATTTCAAAATTCAGAAAATTCAGAAAATTTGTGAAAATTTTTATCATATTTAGAGCTTTGAAAATTTCAAATATTCCGATGATTATACATTTCACAAGATTTGAATAATATGGAAAACTTTAGGAATTCCGAAAATATTACATACCAATCGAAAAATATTAATAATTCCGAGAATTATACAAATTGAGATAATTGTGAAATTTCTGAAAATTTTGAAGGTTTACGGTATTTTCAGAATTTTCGAGGTTGAGAATATTTCAAATATTTGAATTATTTTGGAATTCCGAAAATTTTCAGAATTCCGAAAATGTCGAGAATTTTCGAAGTTTTTAGAATTTTTATTTTAGAATTTTTACTATTTTGTAGAATTTCGTCGCATAATATACGAGGATTTCCGAAGTTTCAAGAATTTTGAATATTTCGATTATTCTGTAACTTCTGAGAAATTTTTACTTGTACATAATTTTGAAATACCCGAAAATTAAAATAATCTTTGAAATTTTAAGAATTTTAAATAATTGGAATACTATACTTTTCACAAAATTCCAAGAATATGAAAAACTTCTAGAATTTAGAAAATATTTCATAAGAATTTGAAAAATTTCGATAATTCCGAGAATTTAGATAATTGTGAAATTTTCGAAAATGTTGAAAATTCTCGAATTTGGAAGTATTTTCATACTTTCAGTATTGTGTAATTTCGAAAGTTTTTAGAATTCCGAATGTGTAGAGAATTTCGAAAATTTTTAGAACTTTCAGCATTTTATAGAATTTTGTGATACAGGAGGATTCTCAGAGTTTAAAAATTTACAAATTTGATTATTCTAACATTTTTAAGATTTTTGAGATATTTAAAAATTTTGATAATTTCGAAATTTCTAAAAAATTTAATTATATACTATGAAGTTTCGCGAATTTTGAATATTTTGATAATAATACTTTTTTTTTAATCCCAAAAATGTGGAAAACTTTTAGTATTTCGAAGATATATTACATAAGAATTCAAAAAGTTTCGGAAAGTTTAGGAATTTTCTGAATTATAATAATTCTGCGTATGTTATTTATTTGTTTGTTCTATTGTTTCGGAAGTCAAGCTCTAACTTGAGTTGAACTTATTTTCTCACGAACAATAATAATAAACAGGAACTGGCGAAAATCTTACAAACTCAAGTCCACGATCAACTTTTAAAATTACGTTCCTCAGCATATTTACAAAACCGTAAGATTCTTTCTCAATACACATTTTTTGTGCAACGAAAAACGTCATGAAGACACGTACATCCCAAGTACATTGAATCTACTTCCGTCAACTTCCCGAAAATTGACGAAAGTTGAGAGCTGAGGAAATTAATGAACTTCTTCTTAATCTTCTAAAATACTTGAAAACTACGAATCTTCCGAAATTTCCGAAACTTCATACATTTTTAAAACTTTACAACTTCAAATCTTGGAAATTTAACTGCATAATTCTTCAAAACTTTGAAATTCTAGAACTTCCACGATAAAAATTCACTACTCCGAACATTTAAATTTGCAAAATTTTTGCAAATTTGTCCTAACTTGAAAATGTCAGTGCACACATACTTAAAAAAATGTTTTAATTCTGAAATTCGGAATTTTAAAACTCTTCAAACCATTTCTAATGACCAACTTAATAGTTTTTTTGTCGATTTTAAGACAAAAAAACAACATTTATCATCTTTCGAAATCGAAAAAAAAAATTTCCGAGTTCGAGAAACATAAAAAAAAGATCGCGTTTCCGCGGAAAGGTCCAAAATCGAAAGTAACCATTTTTTCGTGATATAAACGACAGCTGTCACGAAAAATCAAAAAAATTACAAAGCTATAAAAATGTAAAACAAAAAAGTCGATGAAGGATTTACCGCCTTTTCTATTAGTGCATTATTTTGGATGAGTATGCGATTCCCAGTATGATGTCGAACATGGAAACATTTAGATTTCGACGAAGAAAAAAATTCCCACTCGTGAAATAAATCACATGATTCATTCAATTTGAAGTAGCAAATGAAGCTCATAAACTAAACTGACAACTTGATAATTGCGTCGATTGGGATTTCTTCTATCAGCTGCAAATCTATGAAATGTCAAGAGTAAAATAAAAAAATGTTTACTTTCCTAAAAACTTTTGACTTGACATTATTTTTGGGATATTTATAATTACTTCAAGGAGAATTTTTTTTCTCAAAGGGTAAATATACACCTAATCAATTTCCAGTCGAATTTCGACCTATGAAATTACGAAGAGTCCTACGGTAAATTGTAAAAATTCTCGAATAGATGATTCGATGACTTCATCGCCTTTTGTGCATAAAAACCATCAAACCAGGTTGTTTTTAATTTATTTAATTTTCATTTCTTAATTCCCAATTCGAATTTCGTGAAATTCGAGTACTCTTCTTTGGAATGAGTGGTTAATGCTAAAGTTGAGGACTTTTAGTGTTCCGAAATTGTTTAGTTCCAATGTTCAAGCACTTAGAATTTTTTTGTTTTTTTTTTCCAGAAGGGAGGAGTGGAGGTGAGACACTAAAAAATTTAAATTGGTAAAATAATAATTTAAATATGCTAAAAATGCAAAACTTTTACTTTGAAATCAAACAAATTTTAATCTTCCAAGTGTCAAAACTTCCGAATTTCAGCAAATGAACAAAAAAATTATAATTCAGTGACTAACTATAATATAGTACATAATGATACATAAATATAAAATCAAAATCCAAAAATTACAAAAATTAAATAAAAAAATAATATAAGGGAATAACATGTGGAACAACTCTGAAATTAAAAATTTGCAGGACGTACTATTAAATCTGGCATTTTTTAAATGTTAAGATCGCAAAAATATAAAACTCACAGTTTTAAAACTATATAGTCAACGATCAATATTTTTTCTGGGTACGCCAGTGTATCAAAATGTACTATTTTCTGAAAAAATTCCCAATACTTTCGAAAACTCTGAAATGCCTCGAAGTTTTCGAAACATACGAAAAATTACGAAATTAATCAAATTTCATTAAGTCATTGAGTATATTAATTATGACTGTACGAAATTTGCAAAAGACTAAAACATGTATAATATACCTAAAAATGTCCATAAATAGCATAATATAAAACTATCCAAAATCCATCGAATTCAAAAAAGTCAGCAATTGTCAGCATTTTCCGATACTTTCAATAAAATGTTACAAAATTATCGAAAAACATAAAAAATCTTCCTTGTTCCAAAAATCGGATAGCGTGTGAAAGTCTCTTAATATCTATTAATAAATTACACGTGCTATAACCGACCAAAAAACTCTCAAAATTAGAGTCGCCTAAATGGACAGTTTTTTCACGTTAATTTCACCGAAACCTTTTGTTCTGAGTCGCTTGACTTTTTGCACATAACTTTTCTTCTTCCAATAAATCCCACTAATGTACCTATATGTATATGTATTTAATGTATCGAAATACAGCCACTCTCCTAAATGTAGTGGTAAAAGGAACCCAAGGCATAAAGCGTTCTCCGATCTCGACATACCGGTCAGTCCGTTCGATCGGCTTCTCTAATTAACATCACGAAAAAAACGCGATCGCGAACTTTTCCAAAATCTGTTTCTCCAAGACCGAATTTCCATCTTGACAAAAAGTGCAATGAAGTTGTAAATAAATTTTTACTCATCTCGTAAATTTCGAAAAAATTGGAAACCAAAAATTCACTATGGAAACCGCAACAACAATCGAAGGTTTGTTCAACTTTTTGAAAATTAAGAACTGAAAAATTGACGATAATTATTGTTTTTGCACGTTTAGAGGAGTATTGTGATATAAAATTATCGTTCGAAGAATTGGGAAATTAGAAACATTTTCGTTCATCTGAAGCTGCGAGTGACATTTTTGGAAACGATTTCGTATTTTTCAATGTACTTTAACAAGTTTTTTGCGACATTTTTCACAACGGACTTTAATTTCTGAGAGCACGTGCATTTCATAAAAAGGCATGCAACTGCAATTTCATCGCAATTTCATGCGTGTCGGGATTACATACATTTGCCTTTTTCTCATATAAACGTTGCTTTTTTGCGTAATTTTTATTGATTTACAATCTTACGCAAATTTATTGGCATTTAAACTACCAGAAAAGACTCAGAGAAAATTTCTGTACACTAAACAAAAAATTGTGCCAAAATTTGCCGAACAAAATTTTTTGTAAATTTTACGAAATTTGTTTCATCGTCAGGACATTGTTTTTAATTTTTTTCGAGTTTACTTTGTATTGAATTCATGTTTAAAATTTAAGGCAATTCATCGATTATGTGCACGAAACATGTCTTTAAATTGATTTTTATTTCGAAAAATGAATTTGAAGAAAATAAGTTTTTTTGAATCGTTATTTATCACAATTTTTCATTTGCCATCTCAATTACGGAATTTCCAAAAATGTTTTCGTTATAACAATTTTTTTCTTTGACTTGTTCGATTCCTATCAAATGTTTTTTTAGAATTTTACAAAATCTATCGATATTGCACTATTTTTCTCTCAGTTGACTCGACATTCGAAAACTTATTCTGAATAACTAAATTCTTGAAAATTATTATGAATAAAAAAAATTCCGTTAACCTACGAAGTTTTTTGATTTATTATATTTTCAATTGAATTGCCTAAAACTTAAAAAGTTTAATCTCGAAAACGAAATTCTCAAAAGTGTCATCGAAAATAAATTTTCAAAAAAACTATCTTGACATCAAATTTGCGTTTTTTATTCCTTGGCATTGAATTCGTGTTCGCGAGGTCAGAAAATTCCCACCTGAAAATTTCTGAATTTTGGGTAAAAAAGTACGAAAATGAATGCCGCAAATGAGGAGTGGCGAAACGCAAACGAATTCGGAATTGCCGATTTCGCCACGATTTCCCGATCATTTGGATTGTGAAATTCAGCAAAGCAATCGCGTCGAATTAAGAAAAGCTTTTAATTGCGCGACTCGCGTTTTTTTGCAATTAAGTAATTCGAGAGCAATACACAAATGCTCATGTAACGACATTTCTGTAACATCATTCATCGATGCAAAACTTGAATTTTCCCAAATTATGTAATAAATTTAATGAGTTCGCATAAATTACCTGAATATTACGATGTATTTTGAATTTATTTCATAGGCGCAATTTTCAAATCATACTCCATGTTCATATTTTGTTATTCAATAATTTACATTTTTTTTATTAAAACTTTGCAATAAAATTCCTGAGTTCATTGTTTCAAATTTTGAAATCCCGAAGTTTAAAAATTTTGATTTTGAATTCAATATTTCGGAAATCAATAATAATTAAAAATTAAAAACGTTAGACTTTGGAGTACAGTATTAATTTTTCTGATGTTCAAAATTTGTTTTTTTTTTTTCGTTTTTACTCTAAGTAATCTCACTTTCACAAACTAAAAAAATACCAGCACATTTCATTCTCATTGTCAGGCTAATACAATATTATGATTATCAATAAAAATAGACGAATTTTTATTTATAGAACGTTCGTTTTCTCTTTAAACCTTAATGATGTTAATGATGTTGACCGTCAAGTTCTTGGCAAATATGAATGCGTATAGAAAAAGGAGAAAAAAACCGGACGTTTGCTGGAGGAGAAAAAATGTGCTAACGCTACATTCCATTTCAAATGAGAGACGAATAATTCTCGATTCCTATCATTTCGCGCTTTTGGATTTGAGGACGAAAATTTTTCGAATTAGGACAATTTTTCGAAATTCTTTACTATGTGGATTTTTGGAACTGAAAGTTTATTGATTTTGAAAATTTTCACCATTATCGAGAATTTTAAAAAATTTTGTGAAATTTCTAAGAATTCAAAAAATATCCCAAATAACTACATTTTTGACAATCTTTCGGAAGATTCCACAAAAGTTAAGAATTTAAGAAATTTTCAATAATCTACCAAAATTCACACTTATTTTGAAAAATGTGAACAATTTTTCTTTCCTTCATTTCTGTGTATGTAAATTAACTTCGAGATCAATTATTGTATTGTTTTCATATTGTCTTCATTTCCTTTCCAATTATCTTTGCACAGTTACGAATGAGATTTATTGCTGATAGCGCACACTTAAGGATGAATCATATCTCCTCAGAACAAAAAGATAAACAAAATTTCGCAAGGATTCTCCGAAGGAAAAATATCAAATAATTATCGTTATGCAAAATTTGCTGATCAAATATGTATTTTTCAGAAATGAAAGAATCATCGAATACATTGGAAAAATATGATCAACTAAATTGTGCAGTTTCTCATATTTTGATTAACCCCTCTTCAACTATGATTCAAGAATCGTTTTCATCATTCAAACTTAGAACTATTTTTTTTCTGAACTGAACATAAAAAATGTTACTCGAGTTAAGTGCGAATTTGAACGAAATCGGAACTGATCAATTGCAAAATGTACTCAGAAAAACCATGTAACGAATGTAACGAGCAGGCAATTTTTTAATGACTGTTATTATATTAAAGTATTTAATGATGGTTGTAATTACTAGTGTAATTAGCCATTTCTCACTGAGTGAATATTTGTATGTATTAATCATCACACTCCATAATTATTACGAAGTGTGACAGCTTTTGAAATCGAGTTATGAAATTCAAATAAATCTCAAGTTCAAATTTTCACAACTGGTAAAATTACTCATGATCTATCGGATTGATGATATTAATTTTCGAGAGTTCTGAAGAATTGTAATACTATTATTCGGGTTGTTCAAAATTTGTAATACTATTGTTTGAATTGTTGACAAATTTTTGGTAATTCCTCAGACGTTCTATCTAGGATAAAATTAGTCGAAATTTCACTATTTCGAATAGTAACGACTCACTTTACTCACAAAATATTCATTTTCGGAGATCTGACTATATATGAAATTAGTGAAAATTTGAGCATTAAAATAGGCAACATTTCTACCACTCCAAAATAGTCATATCTTTTTTAACGACTGAATAATTAGTCATTTTCTATTTACGTAGTGGAATATTATTAAATTTTCACTATATGAAAAGGTAAACTGTTTTGTCTATTTAAATGAATAGTTTTCTACAACTTTCATAGTATAACTCAATTTTCTTTACATGAATTAGTAAGAAACTACTGAAAAATAGTAGCATTTGACTAATTCGATCTAAAAGAGCTATACAATTAGAAAACAAGTCTTCGAAATCCTTGCACATTTTCAAATAATTTTCGAAAGTAAGGAAATTTTTAAAACTGAAAAAACTGTTTTCTTTTCTTCTTTCATTTTCTAATATTCCGAAACATCTACAAATTTCAGTGAATTATAAAATATTTTTGAAAATTATTAAAAATTTTTATTGATGACTCGGAGTCAAAAAAATTTGTTTCCTCAATAATATTATTTCGATTCTGAAATACGTATTTCAAATTCAAATTTTTGTCTCTCTACAATTACATCCGGAAATTTTTCAAAATTGAGGAAAATTTGGAAAAATGGCCCATAAAATGATGAATTCCGATTAATACGATGATCTAGTGTAGATATTCATACGATAATTTATATATTCGTGAATCATATGGATTTTAGAAGCTAACCTTACGCCAACAATTTCAGAATGGTTCGACAACAAAAATATTCTGGTCACTGGAGCGACAGGGTTCATGGGAAAAGCCCTGATATCGAAATTACTTTTGAGCTGTCCGAACATCGGAAACATCCATCTTTTGATCCGACGAAAAAAAGGCGTTGAATCGAAAAACAGACTGCAAACCTTAATACAGGTAATTCGAACCTTAATTAGTCAAAATATAATCATCTACAGGGCCGCTTCGGTGGTCAAGCGATCTAATTGCTAAGCGGTACTGCGCGGCGATTGGTCGGCTGAGGCCACTGAAGCGGAAGGAGACGGGTTCGAGTCC
>JAPYZK010000036.1:66731-138843 GCA_030522785.1 Platygaster equestris
TTTCCATGGTTTCCCCCGCGGGTCGATGGAGGGATCAATTTCAAGTCGAAGTAAATACCAAGTAGGTAGGGGTTCCATGGCAGGGTAAGAAAAGAGGGAGGGGACCCAGAAACCTCTCTAGGTGAGGTATGGGGTAATCAAAATTTGGTTCTAATCATCTACAGGCAAAACGGTAGTAAGTTCGATTCCAAATACAATAAAACAATTTAACTTTTCTCAAATGGAATAACAAATTTTCATTGCCTAAAAATAATTAAATTCACGTAGTATTTTAATATTTGTTGCAATAAAAATTTGTTCAATTAGAATAATTTAAGAGATTTTAATCTAGGCTAAAAATAACAATTCCCAAATTTCTATACTCAAATTCTAAATTTGAATTCTAGTGTATTCGAAATCCAGAACCCGAAATTTTATTGGGGAATTCAGAAACTGTAAAATCGAGTTCAAAAACTAGAAAATTTACACTTAAAAACTGTATTTTCTGATTCGTCCATAAACAATCGTCTTCAATCAGATATATTCATGCAAAATTTAAATTTGAAAATCTAAAAATAAAAATTAAAAAATACGAACCGTCCGAAGACTTTTATTATTTGTCCTTTATCTTTTTTCATGTCAAAAAATTCTTTTTTTTTTTCTTCACAAATTAAAGGATGGAATTCAAAAGGTGCTGAATACCATGTCGATAAGGTTCATTCTTCCGCGTATTTCGCCGAAAAAATCAACCTTCTTGACATGACATTTTGTTAGCACATTTTGAATTCCTTAATTTTTTAACTGGGGGATGGAAATCAAAATGGGCTAACTCACAATGTCCATAAAACTTATTTTCTCGTGTCCTCGACAAAAAATGAACCGTAAAAAATTCAAACAGAAAATAATGTAATCAAAAACCATAAAATCCTCGTACGATTGTCAACTCGTTTTTCTTGGGCAAATCGAACAATTTTATCATTTCTCGTTGACTTTGCTCGGGCATTTGTGACGAAATTGCACGAGAGAAAGGCGCGCGATTTGTTGATAACCCAGAAATTCAATTCGTCAAACGCATTTTCACGAATATAAACGATCACGCAATGTTTGTTTCACAAACAAAAATTTTCGGAAACTCCTTCAATTTTTTTTAAAATTCGTCCAAAAACTGCAAAATCGCAAATTCAAAAATTTGGCTCTTACAAATCTCGAAAATCCATAATATTTGGCTATTCGAGATGGCATTTTTTAATTGTATAATTCGTTTTTCAATTTTCAGCAAGAACCTTTCAGAGAACTGCGCGAAAATCATCCCGAAAGACTGAAAAAATTGCTCGTGGTTTCCGGCGATACCACGATAGACGACCTCGATTTATCCGCGGAAAATCGACAAAAAATCGTTAACGACGTTTCCGTGGTTTTTCACATGGCCGCGAACGTGAGATTTGATTTGCCATTAAAAACCGCGGTCACGATGAACACGCTTGGAACTTCCAACGTTTTGGATCTCGCAAAACAGGTCTCGGAAATCGATTTTTCAAAAAAGCATGATTTCACTTTTTACGTAAATTTCAAAATATTCAAAATTCAAGTTCATGCGACTCACCCAAAGTTTCTTAAGAAATTACCTCCACCGCAATTATTGTCAACTTACCTGAAACAAAAAACAAAATTGGTCGAGTTCATTTTGGGATCAGATTCAGTTTTTCTATTTATTATTATATTATATCTCTGATTCGAATTACAATAATGATTTAACGTAAAATAAAATTAGAAAAATTGATCAAGTTATGAAATATTGATGGAAATTTTCTTTATTTTGAAAAAATAACAAAATTTCTTCCTACCTAAAAAGTTGGATGACCAGAAATTTTGGATTTAAATAACAAAATCAAAAATGTAATTTTCTTTTTTTTAATTGACAATGTGGTATTAAAAAATTTTATTCAATATATTTCAAGCTTACAAAATCTATTTATTTCTAAATTCCATAAAAATCTGTGGTTTCCACTGAAAGCTGTGATAATTTTGTAGATAAAAAACTTGAAATCGTTTATCCACGTTTCGACGGCTTATTGTCATTGCGGGGAGACAGTGCTCGAGGAAAAACAATACCCGATTCCGATATCGCCAGAAACGATGATTTCCATGGTGAAATCGACCGACGAAAAAACGTTGGAGTCGCTGACTCCGAAACTGATAGGCGATCAACCAAACACGTACGCCTTCAGCAAGGCTTTGAGCGAGGATTTGATCTCGAGATGTGGCCTACCCGTTGGCGTTGCCAGACCTTCTATTGGTACTTTTCGCCTTGTCGATTTATTCGAGGTTTTCATAGAAACTCGATCTAAATTTTTAATGTTTCAAGTTTTGAAAATTCTACGATTTTGGAACCCAAGTTCATAAAAAATGAGGTCTTCAAGTCTGGATTTCCAAAACTTTTCGATACGAATTTCGTAATACTCGAATTTTCACTCTCCTCTGGCAAAGTGTAGATAATTTTTCAATCCGAATAAATGAACGCAATAAATTTTACAATTTCGTAGATTTTAAGAATGAATTCAACAATCGTATCAATTATTCATTCGAAATCTTCGTAAATTCATTCCATGAAGAATTATCTTAATTATGTAAATTTCATGGAGTAAATGCAGTATTGCCTGATTATTTACACTCCGTATTATCAAGTAAAAACCATTAAATAATGACAATGTCAAAGTCGGTAAGTACAGCACTTGGCAATATGTAGTGTTTAAAATTACGCAATTGCTCATTTCTTTCATGAAATGCACATAATCAACATGAATTCTCACGGAATTTCGGCCATTCGAGGATTTTGACGAACCCTGAAGAACTTAATTCAGCTATTTAATTAAGTTAATATGGGGTACTGCGAATTTTCAAGATAATAAAGAAAATCGCTGTATTTCAGTAACAGCATCTTGGAAAGAGCCAGTGGCAGGTTACGTCGACAATTTAAACGGGCCAACGGGGCTTTTGATCGCGGGCGGAAAAGGCGTGATTCGGACCATGCTTTGCAACCCCGATTACCGAGCTGACATCATTCCCTGCGACATGGCTGTCAATGCGATCATCGCTTTTTCGTGGAAAATCGGCATCGAAAAACCCTTGAAACCGATTTTCATGAACGTCACCGAAAGCGGGGAAAATCCTTTGACTTGGGGTTACGCTTTGGAAACTGGGAAACGACACGCACTTGAACACCCTTTCTCAGGTTTAAACAAAAAAAATTTTTTTCAAGTTAATGTGACATAATACTTTTGGTGGAATTATAGAAATTATGAATAAATTATTGTGGTTTGCAAGTATTTGAATATTGAATTTCATAAATCCTGACGAAATGAAAAATTGAGCTAATTTTCGAAATTTCTTCCCAATTTCTAAACTTTGGCTTTTCAAAAATTTGCAAACAAATTAAATTTTTAGAAAACTGAATACTTCACTTTCGATTTTATTTTGTTATGTCATTAATAGAAATTAATATTATTATTATTATTAATATCGATATATATAATATAAAAGTAATATTAATAATTTTGTATTAATAGAAAATTCAGCAAAAAATGCATAAATCATAAATCGAAAATATGAAAGTTTTTCCTCATTTTTCGAATTATTGCAGGTCCATTGTGGTACCCAGGTGGAGGATTCACGTCTTCGAAAATCGTGTTTTGGACATATGTTCTACTTTTTCACCTCATCCCTGCTTATTTTCTAGATGCAATTTTTTACATGACGGGAAACAAACCATTTTTAGTGAGATTACAAGGCAGAATTACTACAGGTCTCGAATTGCTGCAATATTACACCACAAAACAATGGGTTTTCAAGTAAGTGAATAAAGATGGAAATGATAAAAAATGTGTACTCCGAAATCTTCGAAATCAAATAATCATTCTAAATTTTTAAATATCAGCTATTTAATAAGAATTTTAAAAGTTGAAAAAATTTTAGAATTTCACATTTCAATGGATGAAAAAAAAAAAAAAATTGATGGTTCGGTGGATTAATAATTTCAAATTTAAATACTTGACCAAAATAAGCTGAAAAATGTGTGACCCATCAAATTTTTAAGACCATACAATTTTTAAATCGAAAAATTCAAAGATGAAAAAATAAGGATTTCGTACTTTCAAATCCAAAACTTTGAATTTCGAAGTTTACTCGAAAAATTATAATACAGGTAGTATTAAATTATTCCTCGAGTAAGCGGAAAATAGTAGCTGAATTTTTACAAAACTTCTTTCCACCACTTCTTGCAAATATTTTAACTTGACAAAAAATATCGAGCTATTACAATGTGAGGTTTACGAAACGTTTGCAAACGAGCGTTGTTTGATCGTAAAAAGATAATTCCTTCGAATATATTCCTGATGCAATTTCATCCATGGTCATAAAATTGACATGATTGTCATAAACCACAGTTTCTTTGTGTCACAACTTTACAATAATTGCAACTTTGCAACATTCTTACAAGACGCTATTTATTTTATTTCTGTTGCTTTTTCTGCAGCGTATAGGAAATTATTTTTATCGATCGATCGAAAATAAGGGAAGTTTCAATTTTCATCGGATTAGATGAATCAATACAAAAATAGTTGATATTGAACAAGTTTTTTAACATTACAATACATTTGAAAGTGCGGAAACAAAAGTTGCAAGAATTTACATGAATTTGGTGAATAATTACTTGATGTATAAATTTTTATAACACTACGAAATTGAAAAAAAAAATTTTCATCTAATTGAATAAATTCAGACATGGTATAACAAAATGAATATAACTCAATTTTCTTTTCATCGCTGCATGTACATTATCTTTTTGTTTTCACTTCGAAACACTTTTTTCATCACTTCGTGATTTTCAATTGATCATTAACAAATAATTATTCAATCAGGAATTCAAATGATCATTTAGATGTAGATTTTTTTGCTAACAAAGTTCAGATACTTGCGATTTTTAGTATACCTACAGACTATACGTATTATCATTTGCTCGAAAACGATTTGCATTTGTGGAAAAAAAAAGTTTTAAGTACTCATAAATACAATTTTACTCTCGGTGGAACTTACAATCAATCATATAATAAAATAACGATCAAATTATTTAGGTATTTTGAAATTTTGAAGTATTTCAAAATTGTTCATACAATAGTTTCTAAATTTT
This sequence comes from Platygaster equestris, assembly GCA_030522785.1. Classification (NCBI taxonomy): domain Eukaryota; kingdom Metazoa; phylum Arthropoda; class Insecta; order Hymenoptera; family Platygastridae; genus Platygaster; species Platygaster equestris. Next base: position 71,896 of record JAPYZK010000036.1, read on the forward strand.
TGTTCAAAGTAGAAAAACTGTAATTTTTTGTAACGATATCTTTTGGATAAAGAAAATGTCACGCAAATTGTTTCCTACTCGAATTTTGAAATTTCTAAATTTTTAAATTTCGGAAACTTCAGAAGTTTCGAAGTCTTGGAGTTCTGAAGTTTTTAGGAATTATTGTGAAGCTCGAAGTTCCGAAAATTTCGACTGTTTTGAAGTTCTAAAGAATTCGGATGTTGAAGTCAAGTTTTAGAATTTCTGAAATTTTGAATAATTTCAAAGTTTTCACGAACTTCGCTAAATTTTGAAGTTTTGAACTTGAGAAGTTTGGAATTTTTGAAGTTTGCAGTTTGCGAAGTTCTGAATTTTCGAAAGTTTTGAAAAATTTCGGAATTCAAAAATTGTTCTTGTTTTCAAGTTTTTGATAATTTCAAAGAACTCGGAAATCTCTGATTACTAACGCAATCAAACTGAATTCTTTTTCCCCCAGAAATGACACCTTAAAAGAGCTCCAAAAAAGTTTAACCGACTCCGAAAAAGAAATTTTCTTTATGAACACCAAGAAAATTTGCTGGGACGATTACCTTCGCGCCTACATTTTGGGCACTCGAAAATACTGTCTGAAGGACGACCCTTCGACCCTCCCAAAAGCTCGTCGCGTCTTTTCGTACTTGTACATCGCCGACATTTGCGTCAGAGTGATTTTCTACGCTTTCATGGCCTGGTTCATTTACACCTGGTCCATGTCGTTTCGAACGAAATTCAGTACCATCATTCAATACGATGTTTGACAGTCCTCTCAATCATTTCACTGATGGGACTGAGATAATTAAGTACAATCTGACGGAACTTTTCTATAAATGCACGAAATTACAATTTTCGGAACCGTGAAGGGATCTATATTTATACAAAAATTAATTGAAATAGTGTAGATAGATGTAAGAAAAGAGATGACCTTTGTTTTTCGTCAAAGATGGAAACTCAAATTTGTTGCCTAGTAACTCGTAAAACTAATCTAAATGATAACATATTTTACGATAATTTTGTAAGTCATCTTCGATTATATTAGTTTTAAGTCATCTTCGATTACATTAGTCATCAACAATGATATTGTCCATTTTGAAATTCATAATCTTCTTCGAGAAAAATTTGTCATTCGAATAATTATTTTACGTTCCCTTATTCTGATGATAGATCGAGAAAGACAGTAATTATAATAATTTTCACTCGTCTCTCTTTATAACGACCTCGAATTCACGACATTACAATTCTAATGAAGCCGTCTTGAACCTAACCTAGCCTAGCCTACTATAGTGGAAAATGAACGTTATTATTCGAAACATACTCAAAGTGTACAGACTTTTGAAATTTCCCTGAATAAAAACCGGCAAAAATAACACTCTTTACAGTATACTCTCATCTCTCGCAATATGTCAACACTTTCTTTTTTTCGAGTTCATAACTGACGAATCATTGGTTTTTCAAATTTAATTTCTGATTCATTACTTAAATCTTGAAAATCCTCGAATTTGAGTTCAACATTCGAAAAATGTGTCGAATTCTGAAATGTTTGAAACTCTAAAATGTGTGAAATTCTGAAATTTTAGAAATTTTGGAACATTGAACGAAAATTTGTAGAGTTCAACAATTTCAATGAAATCCCCTACAAATTTCGGATTTTACAGAACGTTCTCCGAATTTTTCAAAGCAACACTGCAAAAAATTTACACAACTAAAATATACTCGCTGTAACATAATAGATCAAATAACAGAGAAAATTTGCACGTCTGCGCCCATGTCGCGATTAAACTCATCGGTTGCGCAAAAAACGCGTCGATGCGAGCATAACATTAAATTTAGTTTCGCGGCTTGGAAAAAGAAAAAAAAAATGAAAGAAATGTGGGAACTGGATCGGAAAAAGCCGGTTTCCATAACAATCGCGAATGAAGAAATTGGGTCGAAAGGAACGGATGTGTGGCCGGCAAATAATAATTGTCTCCCGATGGAATTTCGCATGATTCCTTGCGTAATACGGTCCCAAAAAAGACCGAAAAATTATTTCGTAAACTGCATAATTTCGGGACTCTCGATCTTGTTGCACAATTTTTTTTTCGTCACATTTCGAAGGCAAACGCGTAATATTTTCGTCCCGGTTATTTATGAAAGCAAAATGACGTGTAATTGGAAGATTTTTCGTTAAAAATAATAATAGAGTTCAAAGAATTTTAACCAATGTATGAAAAATGAAAAAAAAATTATGGATTTCTCATTCCATAAATTCTCATCACAATGATCAAAACTTATAACTTTTTTTATACAGATTTCTACAATTATTGACGGTTGCAAAGTCCTAGAACTACTTTTCTGAGAATATCCTAAACAGTAACGATAAATTATAGATAAATTCGAAAGATTTAGAAATTCGGTTGAAAAATGATGCACGAAAGTTCGCACGATGACGAAATCGCGCGCAATTGTTCCCTCAATTAACGTAATTAATAATGCGTTTCACCGTTCAAATTCGAAATTTTTACGGTTTTATAGCGCTCGCCAATTATACAAACGTTAGAAAGTGACGTTCTAACGAGGCACGACAATTACACTCGAATCGTTATGCAAACAAAAATCATGCGAATTATAACTCCAATTTTTTTGCACTCCCACTTTTTCGAAAAAATGACTCGAAATTCACGCTTTTTTTTACTCGATGAAAAAATGATGTTAATGTTGTAAATTTTTGAAGTTTTTGAAAATGATAGTAATTCATAATATCGACAACATTTTCATACATTTTTATATTGGGGATATTTTTTGCAGTCTCTCTTTTTCGAAACAAAAAAAACGCAACATTTTCCGGATTTTTTCACACTTGACGAACGAATGATAATTTTGTTCAGTCAATTTTTGAGACTTAAAAAAAAATATACATATAACGACATATGCTTGTTTTTAATTTTACATCATTCTTTACGATCCAAAATTGTGAGTCTCCAAATGCAGCATAATTTGGGTATTCCGAAAATTTAAGAATATTTGTTTAAAAAAAATGACTTTCTAAATAACTGTTTTTGATTACATTCTGAAACATTAACTATCATTTTTTGTTCAAAAAAAAATTACAGAAAAACAAAAAATATATAATCAAGTTCACAAAAAAAAAATCCAAGTGATTATTCGTGTTTCCTTAGTTTTTCGAGAAAAAAAAATTAAATTACACTCACGAGAAACTCGTTTTCTAAAGGCCATTAAAATATTATATCGGAATTAACCATCATATAATTTTTTTCGAAAAACTTGTTTCCGGGAAAATGACTTTCAAATTTTACATTAAAAATTTCTGTAACGGTTCGTATTCCGGATTTCCGGAAAAAGGTCATTTTACATTCGAGTACAAAAAATCATTTACTTTTGAAATCGACTCATCCCAAAAAATAATCATTTCGTATTTTAAACATATTTTCACTATTTTCAAATTTTTTTATCATTGATGTATCGGATTTTCATTACTCCCAAGCTACAAAATGTACCAAAATACGTTTTCGAAAAAATTTTCCAAACAATTATAACAAAATCATGAAATATACTAATTTCTTTGTTTAATTTTGCCGAAATTCGAATTTTAGACTGAAAACCTAATTATATGAATGAATTTGTGATGTGAAGAAACTGTGTTCCAATCTTATCGATCGTTTTTAACGAAATTTGAATTGCAAATAATGTTGGGAATAATTGAATTCTGATGTTAGGACTTCAGCTTCGACAATCAATTTTTGTAGATTATCAGGAGGTTGAAAAAAAAGAAATTTTCATGGTATTTAGATGATTTTCAATGTGCGATTGTTCTTTTAGAAATAATAAATACAATTTTCGTGATTTCTAGATTCCATGATTAAGAAAAAAAAAGTGTACAGTACATATCGTTTGTTCATTTCTTCGATGTTTTCATCATAAAAATGGGGAATTTTAAAATTTATAAATTATTTTCCGAAAAATGACAGTGATTTCCTTCTCATTCCGCGTGACGCAAAAGTATTGATCTATACAAAAATTTTGAAAATTATATAAGGAATATGAATGTTCACAAAATGCTACAGTTTCCAAAAACTCGACAATTTCCAAAATTTGAAGTTTTTGAAATTAACTCGAGAAACTGTTTAATGTCCCGAGAGATTTGATAAAATTGTCTAATTTCGTAAAACACTCAATAACTTGAAATACTCTTGAATTTCTGAAATAGCAATCGCTATAAAAAACTTCCTCATTTACAAATATTTTCCAAAAACTTGATATTTTCAAAATATCTCCAAGTTCGCCGATAATCTGAGAAGTTTTAGATGCCAACATCACGAACGATCGATAAAAATCGTTGCAATATGAAAAAAAGTTGACGGAAAATCCCGAAAAAAGTGAGAGTGACGTCGATTGGAGTGACGTATACGGCCCTGACGGAATGTCCGGCCGGTGTGGAGAACATTCGGAATCGCATAATGTCGCTCTCGAGTCAAGTCACAATTAGTCCGAGACGAGCGTAACTGCGGCTCGCACCGATCGCGGCCAGTACTCACATTTTTCGCGCTTTTTCGACCTTTCGTGCATTTAACGACGTGTTTTCATCCCCCCAAAATAGGATTGTGCTAATATCTCCAGTAAGTAGGAATTTTCGAATTTTTTCCCGATGTTTAATGAGCTCGACTTTTCATTTCCATGACGATTTTCATCTTTGAAACATTTGAATTTTCGGAGAAACATTTTATTGTACTCAAAATCAGAAATTTTCATGAAATAAACTGAATTTTGTCAGTACCTACAAAAACTTTGTTTATCTCATCTCATTTACAAATTTGTTCGATTCAAAATTATTATTTTTAGGCTTGTTATAAAAATTAAACTCGAATTTTTGAAACAGGCGAATTTTTCTACCACAGAAGTTTTTTAAAATTTGGACAATAATTGATGTTCGGTTCATTCATCTATCAATTTTTAAAATTTGCGAGTTCAGAAATCTCGAATTTCATTCCATTTTCAATCATCTGTAGGATCGTTTTTTCAAGTTCCAAAAACGGTTATGAATTCAAATACATTTGAATGAAAAAAAAAATTCAAAATTGCGAGCAGTTTTGCATATTGGAAAATTTTTGCGTATTTCAACAATAATCAGAAATGTACGTCTTTATTTCCGAAATTTCTACCGAGAACCTTAAATATTATTCATCAATTTTAGGTGATTTTGTTGTTTGGAATTTGCGGAAATGATTTTGTTAAATAAAATTTAAATTTGACGAGTTTATTAAACAGTAGAGCATTTTTAAAGATCTGAAAGAATTTTCAAAAATCTTTAGAGTTCTAAAGAAAGTTCCAAAAATTTTTAAATATTCTTAAAAATATTAAATTTTCATAAATTCTTCAACATCCTAAAAAATTCCGTCAAACCATTGTCGGAGAACGATAGTCATTTGCAATAATTTTAGAAAAAGTTCCAACTCTCCGAAATTCGATAGTTATCAAAATTTCCAGCATTTTCTATAATGTATGACAACTCAAATTAAATTTTGAAGATATTTTACAGAACAAAATTGACAAACATTTTATTCTTAAACAGAGAAGAAATACAATTTTCAATATTTTGTGCGTCTAAGGCACGACAAAAAAGTGGGTTTCTACGATGCTCGTGCCATAATAATAATAAATTGTTTTTTAACTTTCGGTGAAGGTTAATTCGCGCCGGGTCGGGAGGGGCGAGGGGGGGGGGGGCGGGGGGATGACATATTACATGCACGATTTCTGCTTAAAATCCGGACCATTAATTCAAATTGTACAATTGTATTAAGCATCCTATTATTTTAATAAATATATTTCTGTTTCAAAATTATTCGCTAACATTTGATGTTTTTATTAAAAATTGAAGTTGACAATTTTCGAATGTAGACGAACAATAATTATTTTCCTGATTTTTACAGTTTTACAGTCAATAATTATAAAAAAGAAGGGTAATATTATTACGATTAAAATTTTTCGTGCAAAAGAGTCCACGAAAGCTCCGAAAAACGAGAATTCAAAACTTGTTTGAAAATGTATAAAAATCCGGAAATTTTTGTTTTTTGAAAAAACCTTTCGAGAATTTGCAAAAATGGGGATCAAATTTACGTTTTAAATTTTATCAATAGAATTCTATAATTATGTTTTCAGAATTCTGTTTTTCGATTCAAAATTCTATAGTTCTAATTTTTTCAAACTTTGATTTCTCAAAAAATTCGTTTTTAAAAGAAATTTGTCCAATTATTTTTACACTTGACTAACTAGAATCGACACCTGCAGAAACGCAAGATCGTAAGGTCAGCCATAAAAGCCATTGAGCAATTCGAACTAAATGAATTCAATTGGAAGAGAGATAAAAATAAAAATTTGTGCTCACTGCAATAAGCGAGTCGCGATTTTCTGTCGCTATATGTGAAAGTAGAAATACTTTGAGATTGGCCAACAAGTTGTATCGCTTAATCTTCATACTTTTGTGACTTATTTGAATGTTTTCATAAGTCACGGAAAAAATTTACGAGCCGCAATAAAAAAAAAAGAAACTGGGGCAACATTAAAAAATTACGTACATTTTTGCAAACCGTAATTTAATACTTTCATTTTTATTTAAAAATGACAAATCGATTACTCGAAATCCTCAAAAAGGATTTTGAGTACATGACGAGAATTAACCCGGTTTGTCAATTTGATAATTATTTGGCTTGATTTTTCGATTTTGAACATCATTGTCATTTTATAAATGAAATACTTCGAAATTTGTTCTTCGAAGCTTCCAAATTCGAATTCTCCAATGACGAAGTTCCAAATTTTCAACAACAAAATTGAATCCTGGCTCATTGGGTAGAGAATTTTTGATTAATAAATTTAATCGTTCTATTCCAAAGTTTACTGATTTTTCGATCGCAGTTTTGAAATTTTCTAGATGTTAATTTCTGGATGCTATAATCTCATTTTGTGGGTTATCGAAATTTTGCATCCCTACAATGATAACGTTTACATTCGAATTTACATATCGAAAGTTTCAAATTTCGAGTCATAAAATTTACCGATGCTCGGCAGATTCGAAAACGTTATTAAAATGTAATCATAAAATTACGAATCATTATAATTATAATTTGGTATTAATAAACCAGGAGAAAAAAGTTGCCAGAGAGAAGGTCGCACGCGAAGAACACAGGTTCGAGTTACCTTGGCCCGTCGCAAATATGCTCATTTCAACGCCGCGTAATTTTCCTCTAATAAGTGTCATCTTCAGCTTTTTTACTTTTTGCACGCCAATACAGTAATTACCATTTTATCGTTGTCTCCGCGAATCACAATTTTTTTTTAACTAGACTTTTTACCTTTATCTTCCGCGATCTATTGGTAATTACTGATTCTACGAAATTTACTTGACTGTGAATTGAACAAATAACACACCAATGAAAGAGGAATTTGACTCAAAACATGGAAATCTCTCAATCTTCAATTGATGGTGTTAAAGTAAATATTTTTCAAACTGTTATTTTACTGGTAATTTTTATTTTTATTTTTTTATATATAATAAAATATATTCTAAATATTTTTACCGTTAAAAAATTTTTTTTAATTATACATGACTTTTGTGAATTTTTTAGCGTTTTCGTGTATTATTTAGAATATTTTCCGTTCCAGGGAATTTTTGAGAAATAAATCGCAATTTTTCAAATTTCACGAGTATTTTTGAATATTTAGAGATTCGATTTGGGGGGGGGGGGGGGGGGCATCATCAGCCTTGGCGGTATTTTTGAAAATGTACAAATTTCAAAAAATAAAATGAGCATTTGAATAATCTCTCGCGATTTTTCAAAAATTTACTAGAATTTACAATAATTTTATGATAATAGTATTGCATTTTTCGAAAGTTTAAAAAATCGAATGTTTTTCACATTCGATAAATTTTATTTTAGGAATACTTTTAAATTTTCAGGAAAGTATAAATTTTCCAGTTTTCATCGCATTTGATAAATCTAAAAAATGTCTGGATTAATTTTCGGACTTGTGAATTTTTCGGTATGTTTCAAAAATACGAAAGTCGGGAGACATTTATTCAAACACTTTTTATTTCATTTATGATGGGGCAAACTGGTTTTTTGGAGCTGGAAGTCAGTGTTTCCTAATCTCGAGAAATTCTTGTTACTATGTATTCCAGGAACACAAATCATTGCCTTCGCACAAGCTATTTCTACACATTTTCTGGACAACTTTTCGATTCAGGATTAATTAAAAATATAATTGTACAGCTTAGAGAAAATATACATAGCATACAGTGGAAAAATTTTGCAGTAACTTACTTCATTCGAAATTTTGTTAAATTCGAAATGAACACAATATCACGTAAGTCCAAAAAATGAATTTCCAAATTTGATTAAAATTACGAACTATAATTATGCTGTTAATAGTTTTAAGGCAACTAATAATTGTCATTTTTCGATCAAATTTCAACGGGCCAAAAATAGTGGGAAAAATGTGTTAAAAAAAAATCAAATCACGTTCTTAAATTTATTTGAAAATTCTCTAGAAACACGTTTGGAATCACTTTGTATTTGAAAAGTTTTGGATTTTTTTATCCACAATTTTTCGACGTGTTTGACAACTGAGCATCCCTCAACCCCCGAAAAAACCGACGAAATCGAAAAAAGTTTCATAATTTGCCGTCAATTTAGAATACAAACTTAGAATGACTCAATTTAAAAAATTACATAAACAATGCCAGTCTGTAACAATTTTTTCCCCAAAGTGCATTATTTCAACTGAAATAATCATCATTAGTGCATTTCTAAACATTTCTAAACCTACAAATTCGTTAAACGTACTGTGACGGAATTCCGAGTTTATGTAACGCGAAGTTAATGTTCAAGAAATCGAACGCAGTCATTACTTTCTTTTTCTAAAAGCAATAACCGGCACTATAAAAAAATTACGCGTTTCCCAATTACATTGTTACTCGGAATAACATGTTAAATGCAAAGCATGCAAATTTTCGCAAACATTGATGAAACGATGACTTACTCAAGAAATTGGAAAATTACTCCGTAAAACATCGACGATTTTATTTACTTCGATAAATCTTCGAAGTTGAGAATTTGTTAATCGAATTTGGAATTTTACATATCTAAATGGTAGAACGAAAAAAAAGATCGAATATGAAATTAATTAATTAGTGGAATAAGGAAATGATATAATTGGTAACATTTTTTTTTTTTGCATTATTGTAATTCAGCTTTAGTAATTTGGGAATTGCAAATTTTTGAATTTCTATTTTCACTTTGATTCTAATTTCGATATAAAAGCTGAAAAGTGATAACGAAAAGTCAAAATAAATTATAGAAAAATATTCATACATGACTGCTTTTTTTCGTAATATCTTGCATGATTTGTATTGATTGACGAATCCAAAAATTCTATGATTTCTACAATTTGGTAAAAATGAAGAAATATAGACAATTTTAAAAAATTGTACTAAAATTTGATTTTATTGCAAACCGTTGCAGAAATTTGATTTGCTGCGAAAATTGAAGAACTGGCAAACCTCAGAAAAACTAGCAACATTTTTGAAACTTCCGCAAGAAGTTGAGTCATTCGGAAAGTTGCGTTCAAAATTTTTATTTTCACTTTCCTCAATTCCAATCTTCAAAATAGAAGCAAAAAAATAATTAATTCTGAAAAATGATAAATCAACTATATAATGGACAATTATTGTGAAAATCGTATAATCTCCAAGATTTACCAAGAGAATTGAATTACTCAAAAAAATTGCATCTGCGTATTCAAAATCAAAATTTTTTCTGCTCGACTCCAAAAAGGCAAGACATTAATCAATTATAACTTGGTCATGAAAAATAACAGTTCGTTAAAAGGTCCCGCAACTTGTTTATTGCCTTCTCGTGGAAAGGAAAAAAAAGGTCGCGAGAGTCATGAAAAATCGTCGTATTTGAATACCGAGAGATGAGTGATTATGTTTTTCCATCAAGAAAATTTCATGACTTCAACGACATAAATCGGTTTCGAAATAAATCGCGTTATATAATCGGCACGAGATTGTTTCTTCGCGAAATATTGCACGATTTCTCGGCTCGTGAACCAATTTTCGCGAATGCATTTTACAGGTGCAACACGATTTCAATGAATTTCGGACATAAATAACTTCTGGAACAATTTTTGAACAACATTTTTGGGACTAAATAATTTTCATGATTTTTTGGTATTGTGAGAAATTATTTCTTAGAGGGCCGATATTCTGTTTTGTTCAATACTAGATCAAAATAAATTTTGGGATGATTTTCACGAAATTTCCAAAATGCAGTGCATTTGGTAATTTTTGTATCAAAATGAATTTTGGAATAATTTTTTAAAGTAATTTCCAAAATGCAGTAAATCCGGTAATTTTTGTAACTTATAGAAAACAAGACCATAGAATACCATTTTCGAATTTTCAAAAATGTTTTAATTTTTAAAAGAATATACAAAACTGAAAAAAACACATTTTCCGAGGTTGTAAAAATGTACCAAAATAAACCGAAAATAAAGAAACTCGAACATTTTTTCTATTTACAGGAAATCGGCTGAGAATTTGAGGACATCGATAGAAAATACAAAAAACAAAATGGAGGTTCACCCGGATAGAATAGCGGAACTTTTCAAAGACCAGGAAATACTGATAACCGGAGGCACAGGTTTTTTGGGAAAAGTGATGGTGGAGAAATTTTTGAGATGCATACCAGAAATCAAACACATCAATTTGCTCGTCAGACCAAAAAAAGGAAAAGACCCCAAACACAGACTAGACGAAATTTTCAATTCTCCGGTGAGATTTTTACCTCGCAATTAATCGATTCAATTCTTTTCAAAACGACTTCAAAACTTTCGAAAATGCCCGAATTCGTACATTATACAAACAATGAAGAATTCTTTTCGTAACTCATATTTTTCGCATTCATGAAATCGTATAAAGTCTCCTGAAAACGAATTCGCCGGGGAAAGCGTTGTTTCTGTGCAGAAACTGAGTCAAGGCCCCGTTTGAGCACGGCAAAAGGATATTATCGTTCGGTGAAAGTGCGTGGTTATGTCATCGTAATATCTGAAGCGAGCGCGTTCTAACGCAATCGCGTGTACATCATGGACCATTACGCGCCTATGAAAACAAGGCCAAACTGCCCCGAACTGACCCACTGAACTTTTTATCCACCGCAGAACATACAACGTCCTTTTTTCAACCCTCCCACAGGCAGAAAAATTCCGTTTTTCACCCGATTGGTTCGAGAGATGTTCTTTTCCCTCGAGAGGGGGTAGAAAAAAATTGTTTCCTAATCTCTTATTCAGAAAAAACAGTCCAACCAAGTCAATATAGACATCTCATTTTTTTTCAGTTATTCGAAAAAGTACGAGAAGAAAGAGGATTGGCCGAATTAAAAAAAGTCGTCAAAGTCATAAATGGAGACGTGGCGGAATACGCTCTAGGATTGTCTGAAGAAGACCGGAAATACATTTGCGAAAATGTCAATATTGTTTACCACGCGGCAGCGACAGTCAGGTCTGTCACTCATTGTCAGAATAACAATTTTATCCACTTTTTGTCATCAAAATTGGAAAGAATAATACATTTCGCAACTAGTAGAAAAATAATTTTTCAACGAATTTAAATCGCCTCCGACTCGACATTTGTTGAAAAATGATGACTCCATGCACTGCAAACTTCATATTATCCTATCATAAGTTGGCTAAAACGTTTTACTCTCGATAATTATATTATAAATGACCACATATCTTGGACTTCAATTAAAGGCTCAATTAAAATAATAATATATTCGTAACTTCCAGATTCGACGAACTTTTGAAAAAAGCCGTAGTTCTAAACACACGTGGCACGAAACAAATGTTAGAACTCGCGAAGGAAATGAAAAATCTTACTCTATTCGTGCACATCAGCACAGCCTACTGTCACCTCGAAGAAAAGGTAAAGATTTCGCATCATTTTTCACGAAAAATAATAAAATATGTCTACCCAACGACAATTATATTCACGAATGCCTGTATTTTATGTACAGATTTTGGGGGAAAAACCGTATCCACCACCAGCAGATCCGCACAAAATCATAAAATGCGTGGAATGGATGGAGGACGAAGTCGTGGAGGCAATGACAGACAAAATTTTGGGAAACTTACCGAACACGTACGCCTTCACGAAAGCCTTGTCCGAGAGCCTCGTCGAGGAAGCGATGCAACACATCCCGGCTATCATTTTACGGTCTGCAAGAATCGAAAAATTTTTGAATTGATTAACAAAATATAAATGTCCCAAAACAGAAATGACAAGTGCATTCTTTGCCGATAACCGACACGAAAGTTCATTTACTGTTTTTTCGTAAAATAAGAATTGACGGAGTTATGGATAATCAAAGTTTATCAGCGCGCGGACCTGGTCAAATGCTGCGCGCGCAGATACTAAGCCATGTCCTCCGTCGCTCCTTTAACTTTGATCATCGATATCTCCCGCAATTTTGCGTTCAGAACAAAACGCTTCAGGAACTTTCGTCTCAGATGTTTGCAAAGAATCTATTCCTGCTGATGTTTTCCGAAAAAAAATTTTCGTGAAATAGACCGAGCATAATCATCCCAATATGGAAGGAACCTCTTCCTGGATGGACTGACACGCTCAACGGGCCCGTTGGCTTACTGATCGGGGCCGGAAAAGGCGTGATCCGCACGATGTACTGCAATGACCAAAGTTACGCTGATTACCTTCCCGTTGACGTCGCCGTCAATGCCATACTCGTTTGCACGTGGAATTACGTGAGCAACAAAGATCACGAGAAAAAAGTCTACAACCTCACAAGCAGTAGTGACTTCAAGGTAGTTCGAATGGCCAATAAGGTTCATTTTAGCATTCATGGGCACAGGAAAATGGATCTTAATGAAATTTCCTCTTAGACTTTCAAGCCCTCAAATGTATTATTTTTTTTTTTTAACATGCACAAAGATGGCCCTTTTTCATGCACAAAATGTGGGCGCAAAATGGTATTTTTCATTGATTTAATATAGCAGTGCAGAGAATAATTTTGCGCAAAACGCTATTTTGCGCAATGTTTTTGGAAATATTACCGCACCAATTTTAGAAAATTTTCGAACCGTGTAAAAATTCGGCATTTTAAGAAATTTTTATGAACTCTACACATTTTTCAAAATCTCCAAAATTCTTGAAATTTCCAAAATTAGCGAAAATTTCCATAATTCTCAAAATTTACGAAAATTTCCAGAATTCTCGAAATTTCCAAATATTTCTAAAATTTCCGAAAATTTCCAAATTCTGGAAATTTTTTTAATTCTCAAAATTTCCGAAAATTTTCAAAATTTCCGAAAATTTCCAAAATTCTCAAAATTTACGAAACAGAGTATTTCCAAAATTCCCAAAAATTACTAAAATTTTAAAAAATTTTCGAATATTTGAAAAATTTTCAAACTTTTCGAAATTTTTAATTTTTAAAAAATTTTTGAAAATTTTTTCAAAATTTTTTAGCGCCATCTTTGTGCATTTGTAAAAAAAGCACTGTATGCAACACGTGCGCAAGATAGGTTAACCCGTGGTGAGTGTAAAGTTTGAAATTCTCGACTTCGGCTAGCACACTCGACTCCGGCTCACGCACTCAACTTCGGTTGCACGCACTCGCTACGCTCGTGCGTTCGCCTCCGTCTCATGTTCCAAACTTTACACTCACGGAATAACCTATTTTACGCACTTGTTACATAATGCACTATTGTGGACGAATTTCGTATCCAAAAAATGTTTTGTACGTTTTTATTGAATGATCGTAAGTGTGCGATGTCAGGAATGTTGTTATAAGTTCGTATTTTTAAGTCGACTGGCGTTGTTTGATGCGTACGTGTTTATTGGTTTAGGTATCCTGGGCAGAAATAATAGACCTTGGACGCAGAATAACGAAAAGAGTGCCTCTGAACGGCGTCGTTTGGTACCCGGGAGGCAGCATGAAAAAATCTCGACTCGTTCACAATATTTGTGTGCTGCTTTTTCACTGGATTCCGGCCTACCTCATTGACACCCTTATTTTTCTCGCAGGACACAAACCAATGTAATGTATTTTACGATATCATATTAGTATATTTTGATTATTAGTATAAATTAATTTTAAGTGGGCGATTTCAACTCGCCCTTCCGGTTCGCCCTAGAGTGAAAAGTACAGCTTTGCACGTATGTACGAAATGGCATACTTTTAGTGAAGGTTGGAAAAAAAATATATATATGAGAAGTTCCACTGATTATTAAAGTCATCAGATATCTTTTAGTTAGTTAATGCAAAGGGATATGTTTACTTCAGTGTTTTTTATAACTTTTCGTCAACTCAATTTTTCAATTTTCTCATTAAAGGTTTTCAACATTTCTGAATGTTTCAAGTCGAACTTCGTGTTAGAACAAGTTTGTATACATTAATTTATATCTTGTTCGTAATCCTAGAATGCGAAAAAAAAAATTACCCATCAATCTTTATAGTAGATTCTGGAACTTACGTTCAAACTTGGAGTTGGTTTTTTGTAAAACTGCCACCATGGATGATATTGGTTGCGCCTAGTGGCAGGTAACACGAAAAACTGGAAAAAATTCAATAGGAAAACAGTTATAAAAATTTGCTTACTTTCCATCGTGTTAATCTGGCTTTTTTGAATAATTTCTGCATTTGTTGGGAATATTCGTTATTTCTTCACAAATGATGGAATTCGTAATGTTAAAATGGCCTAAAATTTGAAGAAGTTGCGAATCATCCAAATTTATTGAAATTATTTTTTTTTTTAATTATTGAAAAATTCAAAATAAACGCAGTTAAAGAAAAAATTGACAAATCCCACAAATTCAGAAATTTTTCAACAATTCTCGAAATATTTTATTTTGTATAAGACTTGTCAAATTTGCCATGTTTCCGAAAGTCTCAAGACGTAAATCACCAAACAAATTCAAAATTGGAACATTGTCAAAATTCTGACAGTAGCGAATTTTTGACATTCTGGGAAAATTGATTGTGTTTGTAAAATGTTCTCCTTTTCAATGTTAGCGAAAAAATAGTACTACATATGTATAGTACTGTTATACTAGTAACAGTCGAAAGTTCGGACATGTTCAGCTTGGTTAGATATGCAGGGTGTCCCAGAGTCAACAGTTAATAACTCCGTTATTTTTGCGAAAATAAAAAAATTGTAAAGGGAAAATCGACTCGAAATTTCATTGAAGTCAAGTTCCATTGACTCTGGGTCACCCTGTATATGTATGTATCTTATATCAGTTATCATCATCATTAATTTCATATACTTCGAGTTACAGGTACTAAAGTTTAAAGTGTACTAAAGTAGTACACAGGTACTAAAGTTTAAAGTGGACAGATCCCGATTGAACACAAACATCTTACCCAAAAAATTGATGATTTACTCGCGATTTTCGACATCGTAATCTTTGTCGGTTTTTAATTGCTACGATCTTCTTCAAAATATGAAACAATATTGAACAAATTCACCCGAACGCGTCGAAAAATATTAACGCTCGCGAGGTCACTGTTTGTTTACGATTTACTGTTTACGAGTTTCGGCGTCACTGGCGTTGTCATTTTTTCAAATTGGCGCGCATGTGCAGCAAAAAAGCCGAGAAATTTTGCGAGTCAGGAAATGGCCTAAATTTCGTGGGTCGAGACTCGAGAAAACTGCCAAAGAATAAAATGTTTGGTAGCATTATGGATTATGCGGTTTTTTTTACTCAGTTTATATTATGGAAAATTACGAAGAATTCTGTCTGAAATTTTTTATGGTCGTTGATATTTTTATCAGATAGTAAGCTAATGTAAGCACCAACGGCCATATCCTGTTGGAACTACCCGTTAGTACTTGGATGGGTGACCGCTTGGGAACTCGAGATGTCGTTGGTTTTTTTTTCTTTTCGTAAATTTCCAGTTTCCATTATTTTTACAAATGAATTTGCACACATTTTTTTTCAAAAATCTAAACTATTTTGGAGTCGTAATAAGATTATAAATATAATAATTATCGATTATCATAAACAATTCGACATATACACTTGTTAGTGCACATTTTAAACATGGAGTTTTTCACGAAAAAACATGAAAAAATCTATACACCGCAACTATGTACTTTCGCGACACGTCTAGAAACCGGTAGAATAGAATTCCTAGAAAATTTAGCGTAGATATGCAAAACGGTGTAAATTTGTGTAGTCATGCTCCAAGTTTGATTTTCGTACATATAATTATTATCATAGGGCTAAGTGGAAACTTTCAAATATTACGTAACCGGATTTTTCTGTGTTTTGCCAAAACAGCCAAGTTTTGAATCCAAGCTCGGATTAAAAAATTGTTCAATACAAAGGTCATCAAGTTTTCAGGAAAATATAGTTCAAATTTCAAACATTCGTACCAGTCAGAAATTTTGAAAATTGGAAATGTGTAATTTAAAACATTGTCAATCTAAAAATGCTGATCATTTTTAAATACAAAATTTCACGACTCATTTTAAAAATTGAGTTCAAAATTTCACAACTTCGAAGCATTCGAAGTTCGAATAATGTATAATAAGTCAAAAAATTCTACTTGCAGAATTTCGGATACGTTTTCTTCAAATTTTTCGAAAACCAAAATTTAAAAATGTCGTCATTTTCAGAATGTGTCGCGTTCACCGTCGCGTGCAAAAAGGCTTCGAAGTTTTCGAATACTACGCCAACAACCAGTGGGATTTCATAAACACCAACGTTGTAAGTTTGAGGGACACGCTGAACGAAAGGGAAAAAGTAACATACCAATTACACGGGGACGATATGATCCTCGACAAATATTTCGAGTCCTGCATACGAGCTGCCAGGATCTACATCCTCAATGAGCAACCCGATACTTTGCCTGCTGCTCGTCGCCACATGAGAGTGTACTTTTATCATTTCTTTTTCTTTACAATTTTCATTTGTACACACTAGAGGTAAAATACTTCATTCAACAACTAGTGAAACGATAGTTATTCAACAAATACTAAATTCCTAAAACGAGCCAGAGACGAATTGTAGAATTGCATGGATTGAAAAAACATTTATTTTCATCTCACTAGATGGAAAAAAACGCAATTTTCTCATGACGCTTAATAGTCGTATATTTCGTGACTAGTGCAATAATTTCATTTTCATTTTATGTAATATTTGATCCTACGTGAAAAAATCACATCTCACGTACTGAAATTTAAAAAATCCTAATTTTCTTTTTCTTTCTAGAATGTATTGGGTCGACGTAATAACGAAAATTCTCTTTTTCGTTTTCCTGTTCTACCTTCTCTTCTCTTGGAGTGGAAGCTTCCGAGCACTTGTCAACGGAATTTTCCAGTTCATGGCGCAAAGCTCAACACCCTGAGGGACCAACGCCTTTGCTGCATTATTGAAACATTCTCAAAAATTCGAAATATCAGTATACTTGAAACATTTTGAAAATCAAAAAATTACCATTCGGAAAAAAGATCAAAATTTCTCAATAATTAGACAGGGATTCTTTATAATGTCTTGAAAGAACAAAAATGCCATCACAGAAATATGCACGAACATTGCATTATAGTTATACAAATGACACTTATAATTTGTTCATTATTTAAATGTATCGAGGTTATCGTTGGCATTCAAACAATGTTTTAGAATAGGTCGAATTTACCATTTTTTGTATTTCGTATCTTCTATTGTGTAAAAAATAGATAAATTATAACTTTCAAATCACTTGTATTCAATTTCCTCAACTGGAATGAAAAATAAAGTGTCTATGATAAAATATTCATAGAGGACCTAAAAAATTAAAATTTCCAACCAGATAGAATCATGACAAGAATAGTCATTGATGATAAAACTAGAGTTGGAAAAATGTACCAATTCATTCAACATTTTTGAAAACTTTCGCATATATGCAGAAATTAATATATCAAGATGAAGAATCAAGAAATGCGGATTACTCATGATTTTTGGCACTGTTCTATCCAATTTTTCAAACTTGATAACTTTTGTTCTAAACTGATAGGAAGAGTTCAAAAAATTTTCTGATGAAATTGTTTTTTTTTTGTTTTTTTTTTGTTTTATTCAAATTCCATAATAAAACCACTTGAACAGATTTTCATGATACAAAGCCATTTAAACAGATTCTTGTACTGGTGGTTCATAGCCTTCGGGTCTGTCAACTTTTGAACCAGCTTCGCCTGTTTCAGTACTTTTTCCACCGCCATCAACATGCAATTCAAGCAATTTGCTCAATTCAAAACGGGGTTTCTTCAAAACTTTCACCTAAAAAATAAATTTAACTACATTAATTACATCCTCTGATTTTGTACCATACCATAAACTTTTGAAGTTTATAAAAGTGAGTCACTAGATAAGTTTTTGCTATTAATAAAAATGCAATGAAACTTGACTTCAGTGAAATGATCCCAAATCCAGCAGATCAGATTTAATCATAATTTTTTCAATTCCTTTACGTTTATTTCAGAGGAGAATTTTTCAAAGTTTTTTTTTACTACCTTCACAAACTTATGTAATTCGGTGGAAAATTTTAATTGCAACAGTAGAAAAAAAAGCACTATATCAATTGAAAGTGTCGCAGAGATTCATTATTTCGTTACAACTAGAAAAATAACAAATGGTAAGGTTCTGCTTTTATTTTGCAACATAAAACGACACAAATGTTATGATTGAACATTTATGAAGCTAGAGTTGCATAAACTAAAATTTCAATTTGTGTTTTGAAATCGAATGGATTAATTTGTCAAGCTTCATTATTTGAAAATTCCGAATGAATAACATCAATATTGAATTTATACAGATGAATATATTTCTACATACATTCATGAAGGATCAAGTTTGAACAATAAAATTGAAGAAATCAATGCAAGAAATTTAGAATTTCATTAAAACAATAAAAACTGCAATGTTTCAAAGTGCAGATACGATTATTTGAACACTGAAAAGTTCAGAAGACTAAACATTTGACGAACCTTGCGAATGTACACGTCATGGAGTGGGTAAGTAATTTGACAGGCCTTTTCAATTTCCTTGGCAATGGCATCAGGCAAAAGTTTGCTAACCACACCTTTCAAGTCAATTTTGGAAATTTCGTTGGTGATGATTTCAACCATTTTGCTACGGATCGTACGGACCTGGGGAATACACATTTTATCTAGTTAGTTTCAAAACGCGAGTTTCCCACAATTGACATTACTTTCAAAAATTTGGAATTCCAAAAAATGAGAACTCATTTTAAAATTTTACAAATCTCATGTCTTCAAAAGTTGTGTAATTACAAGAAACCAAAGAAAAATTGCATAAAATCACCAAATCAATTGCAAAATCTGGAAAGTCGTTCTTCAGATTCCTTTATAAACAATTCTTTAGAAGCATTCAGAAAATGTGAAAATTTCAATCTTGTTAGAATGGAACACTATTAATGCTGTAATTTTTCCAAACAATGATTTAAAAAACATCAAGTAAATCAATCAACTGATATAAATGTCAGATACTCATTATTTTGTTACTGTAAAAAAACTAACAAATGGTAAGGTTCTGTTCCAATTGTGCAACATTAAAAGAACACAAATGTCAGGGTTGAACATACACAAAGATCAGAGTTGCCAAAACAAACTGAAAAATTTTGAAAACCAAACAAACATTTCAACAAAAATTTTTCTCAAAAATTATAGATACTGTACAAAATACTTTCCAATTTCAAAAATTATGAACTGGAAAATGCCACAAAATGTTGCAAAAAATATTTGTATCAAAAAATTAAACAAAAATGCAACGAACTTGAGAATGCTTGGCATAAAAAGTCTTCCTTTTGCTCAGCGGGTCCTTGTTAGTGAATCCTATACAGAACACACGCAATAAATAACCGTCAGTGGTTTTGACGTCCACATGGGCCTCAATCAAGGTTTGCCATTTCTTGACCATCGATCTTAGTTTGTCAGTAGTCAAATCCATTCCGTGAAAATTGGTCAAGACATTTCTGCCTTGAACGTCTTCGAAGACCAAGCGGAATTTACGGAAAGATCTTTCCGCATCCGAGTCGTTTTGAAGGTCAGCCAAAGACATTTCCACGACACGCCCCTTGAGACCCTCCGATGCAATTTCTGAAACAAACAACATTTGCATTTAAGATTAGAAAATTCACTATTGCATATGACATAAATCGACAGGAAAATAAGAAGTATTTTTGGAAAGTACAATTTCAATAACGTGAATATGATTATAAAAATGTTGCAGAGGTTTATTGTTTTGTTATTTAGAGAAATAACGAATGGTAAGATTCTGCTTTTATTTTGCAACATATAAACGACACAAATGTCATGATAGAGCATTTATGAAGCTGGAGTTGCATGACCTAAAATTGTATCAATTTTAACCATTTTTACTCATTATATTCGAGACGACTTGACACAGAGACTTCAAAAAAATTCAATCAATTCCTTAGAAAAAAAGTTCATTATTTACTCGTTGCTTGTGTCCTGTTGACAAGGGTTTTGCCGACGATGCGGGTGGTGAACATGGTAGGTGCTTTGATGTCATACCAATCTTTGCGGGTGAAAGGATCAACACTGCAAAAAGTTTGCAGTTAACACTAAAAACATACATCAATACTCAACCGCCAATCGCAGACCAATTTTTTGAAAAGGGACAAGAGTGTCACTTGCAAATTGTTTTTAGCTCAAATCCAACAATCAATAATTTAAACATTCCTGATCACTGCGGAATCAGCTGGAAAACATCATTAGTAGATCAACTGCCAACGATACTCAGTTACACGAAAAAGATTTTGGTAATGATTCAGCTAATGTTTACGTTCGGAAAATTTTGCAGGTTATGATCGACAACGCGAAAATTCGTAAACAAACTTTGGTAAACAAAGACAGGAATCCAAAAAAATGTCTTACTCATGAAATACTCCACTTTTCGAGAATTCTTTCGGTAGAGAAATTTACGAATTCGGTGAATCTTATGAGAAATTGTAGCACACGAATACGCGAATTGCGGCATTTCATCCATGACAATATTGAACATCACGAATAAAAATTATCGGAACAAGACGTGATTTAACTAGAGGGAGATTGAAGGTACTTATTTTTGCGATATTTCTCACTTACACTTTCTTTTTCAGTCCTTTTTTTCCGCCTTTGGAAAGGCCCTTATTTTTCCCGACCGCCATGATTGAAAGGTGGTTAGCGAAGAACCACGAATGACCACGAAGAACCAAAAATAGCTGAGAAAATAGCTGCAAATTGGCTGAAATTGGTAACCTGAAGTTAGCTGAAAGTGAGAAAAGAGAGATTAATCGAGAAAAGGAGAGAGAGAAAAAACTAGATGGCGCTATTCTCTATTCCCAACGTTTGCCAACGTGAATAATCGAAAAAGCCCTTTAATAAAACCAATAAAACCGTCGTCCTCCTCTGCCCGCTACAAAAAAAAAAAAAAAATTTTTGGTTTACTGACAGAAAAAGTTACAAACATTTTTCAATGCGGATTATAACAAAAAAAGTGGAGTTTTTCCGTTTAATAGTGCGCGAATGTTGACAGTTAACAAAGAGCGACGCTTTTGTGTGAAAATTCTTCAAGTTTTAATGACAATGCAATGGAAATGACGATTCTAATTTTAATCGGGTCGTGAAAAAATTGGCCTAGAATCATGAATCTGCAAACATTATTCCAAGACTTCAATCCGAGGTGAAAATTCGAATACTATCATCTTGTTTGTAATATTTCTTCGTGAAGTTGTAAAAAATAAGTGACAATTCGGGAATGTTTAAAATTTACATGTTTTTTATTCATTCTCATTTTTTGTGAAAATTTTCCTATTTTGTCACCTTTGTTGTTTGTTTTTGTCTTTCGAGTTTTTCATTCTTCGAATAATTGTCAAATAGATATAGATTAGATTATAGTTTTTATTTCAAAGATTGGCAAATTTGTATATTTTAATTTTGCAATTCTTGCATTCAGAGCTAAAAAACCCAGGAATTTCACTATTTGTAAAGTTCGTCAATTCTGGAAATAAAAATGTCAAATCACGTTCACTTAAAATTGTGAAACACAAATTTGACGTCATTTTTATTTTTAAATTTTACCATTAAAAAAAAAATAATTTTTAAAATTGTATAACCCCTTGTTTGGTCAAATTTTATTGTTTTCCCAATTAAATCGATTTTTTCAAAGAACTAGTCCAAAAAAATACCCAAAAATTATTTAAACAATGTTTAATTTTCAGCAAATTCCTGGTTCACACTTGCTTGATGATTTTCACGGCTCTATTTGCGCTTCGTTTGGACAATTACATAACATGGAGTTATTGGTCAGTTTTCGCACCCATATGGTTTTGGAAAGGAATGGTGATTTTGGGTGCGACCATTGGCAGCTATGTATGGTGGCGCCACCCCCATGCCCGTCTGGAGGGCGATGCTTACGTCCACTATAAGGCCATGCTCATCACCTTGGCATTACACTTGATCCTCTTGATGTTCGAATTGCTAGCCTGTGACCAACTTGAGTCACGAAGACATTTCTGGATTTTGGTTTTTATTCCTCTCATTTTCATTTCCATCGTTTCCATAGCGGTAATTGTGACTTCCATTCTTCACTTTCTAATGCAAAATTTTCGCTATTTCTGATTTTTACAACAACAGAAAACATTTTTATACAAATATTGTTGTATTTTTCGTAAGGTGAAACTCGCCAAATTTCTATAAGTTTTCTGTAATGACATTGTAAAAAACTTGCAAGAATTTTGTGTACTTTTCACCTAAATTTTACCCCATACATAAATCTCTCATTATTTGATTTCAAAAATGATGAAAAATTGTTTTCGTTTTCAGGTTTGCATTTGGGCAGTAAAACACGACAGATCGTTCGAGCTCGAACTTTTTTGCGCGGTTAACGTTTTGCAGTTCATATTCCTGGCACTGAAGTTGGACAAATTCATAAGTTGGAGCTGGGAAGTTGTGTTCGTCCCGCTTTGGGCGCTGCTGTGTCTCTCTTTGGTCGCCGTTTTGTATGCGGTGGTTTTTGCTGCGGTGTTACTTAGAACGCCCCAAATCAATGCCCGGCAAAGGCGGACTTCTCTTCATTCGGCATTCGCCTACACTTTCTTAGTAGTGCCGATTTTAGTTTTCCAAGTTAGTCGTTTTTTATGAAATGATTTGTTTCTCTATTCCTTTATCCATATATTTATTAATTCATTCATTCTGTTACTAATGTATTTATATATTCCATTACATATTTATTCATTTGTTCATCCATTCGCACATTTATAATTTTTAAAATTTTAATAAATTTCACTATTCAAATATTTTCGAATAAAAAATTTCAATCTGTTAAATGCAGATTTCCGTTTACGAATTTGATTGAAAAATTATTACATATGTGTCACAAAATGGCTATTGATATTAATTTTTATTTCTCCAAAAATTAATAAAATGTTTGTAACATGAGGAATGAAAATATTTGGGTAAACAATTACAGGTTCTATTGGCGAATAGATTAGATGGCGACAGTTCGTTGGATTACACGATAATTGCAGCGCCATTGTTGTTATCACACATGACGCTTATCTTCATGTCTTTCGGGGCTAAAGGAGGGAACCGATGTAAGTATTTTTCATTTTTCAAATTCTGAGAAAATATTCAAAATGTTGAATATAATTAATAAGAAATATTTATTTTCGGCCATATATTATTGGATGACAAATTCCAAAAACTTGATTTTGTGTCATTTTATCGAGTATATCATATATTTGCTGATTTATTATTATTAAAATTTATGTTTTATTTACAGGGTGGTTCGGAATACGAAAAGATTTTTGCCACTTCCTTCTAGGACTTTGCCCTCTCCTCCAAGAGTACGGAAATATTTCCTACCAGCCAAGAAACGAAAATGATCAACCACCGTTAGAACCCATAATTTCCGAAAAAAACGAAAAACACATGAAAAAAGCCGATTTTGCGAAACCGGTTGTTCCAATAATTTCTATAGAAACGCCGGATTGATCGAGAAATTGCGGATCCAGAAAAGATTTATTGCGGAAAAAAATTCTCCGACTTTTTGGGGATTCGAACAAATTTTTAAGACGCTATTTTTAAAAAACTTTACTGAAAAATGAACATCGATTTGAGAACAAAATAATGGACGGGAATAACGCATTTTTTTGTGAACTTGGAGAACATTTTCTGCCCCGGCGTATGTATATACTTTTTTTTATTTATCGTCATCTGATTTCTTTCAGTTTTTTGTTTTAAACAAATAAAAACTTTGTGTACAATTATTTTTTTTAACATTGATACATTTTTTTATTCATTTACATTGGATTTTCGGTTTTGTTATGAATGAATTAGAAAAATTTCTTTGTTTTTTTCGTAGGATCTCATTGAAATTTGTGTCTACTTAATTTTTTATTCATTTATTTCGATTTGTTTGAAAAAAACTTCTTTCATGCTGGGAAAGTTGAAAATCAAACATTTTTGAATGATATAATGGAAATTGTTTATCTTTGTTTCGAAAATAACTTTTGAGATTCTTTTCACATTTTGAAAAACTTTTTGTAACAAAATGAAACGAGTGGGGCAAATTCGATAAAAATTGACGAAAAAAGTGAATTATGAACTCACTGTACGTTGATGTTGAAGTTATTTAAAATCTGACCAAACATTTTGACTATATCAAAGGTTTTGGAAATGATTGGAATCTTGAACTCAATAGATTCTTAAAAAACTAGTTAAGATTCTTCAATACTTTCTCAAAAGATTTCTAGTGGATAATCATGTGATCATTATTATAGTTATTTAATTATTCAATTATTTCAAATAATAGTCATGAATTTTGAATTGAATGATTGAAAATCATTTAATTCATGGATAAATATTATTTTATTATAATTGAAAATGTATATTGGAGGTGATTCTCGAAAAATTTTAACGTATTCAATAATTATACATTTGTTAGGTTTAAGTCAACAAATTTTGTTGACTTTAAAAATTTGCTAAATTATTCGAAGTTTTGGTCTGATCTTCGTTGAAGTTCATAATAATTATGAGCTTATGATAATTTTATAATAATGTAACTTATAATTAATTAATAATTATATTAAATTTTGTAAAATTGCAATTTAGATATAATTGCAGAATTTAATCATCTATAATACACAAAAAATCGGAATTTTCAGTATACCAATAGTCTCTATCGATCCCGTGTTTGTTACAAAAATGTATTTCTGAGTGTGGACAGCCTCAAAAATTAATAAATTCAACTCATTTTATGAAAAATCATGGTGCTAAAAATATTAAAATAATCTTCACAATCACGATAAGAAGCATTGTGATTTTGATGGGAGAATGTAGAATAGTAGTTAGTAATTAACATGATCCTGAAATTTGTTAATTAGCTATTTTCGTTACTTTTACAATTGCAAATCCTAACAAACGCTGGATAGTATTTTGTGCACGTGTAAATATATAATTAATGTGTAAATGGCAAATACTATTTGAATGTTGTGTAAAAAATGGATGATTAGAGAAAAAAAAAATTTTAGAATTCTTGGAATTCGAGTTCCAAGATGTTGGAGAACGATGATGAATAATAACCTGCCTTGTAGTTTAGGAAATATTATTGTCTCTCTCAATAATGACAATATTTCGAAAAATGCATATGAATTTTCAATTTTTTGGCGTTTTTAGTTGGATCATTAAAATTTTCCGAAATTTTTGAAATTTCCTAACCATGAAATTTTCCTAATTATTATATACTACAGAATTTTATAATATTCAAAATTGAATTAAATAATTTAAAATTGTATGTTCAATTCATATTTTTTCAAAGTTTTCACAACTTTTCGAAGTTAAATTATTTAATACTTATAGAAAAAAAAATGTTCTTCGTATTCGAGTTATTATTGAGAGAGGTCAAAATCAAGAACGTCCTTAAAGCGAGATTGTCGTGTAAGATGAAAGAAAAAAAATTCAATGTAACATTTCGAGACATTTAGAAAAAATTTGCAGACTTTATTGTAAAATCTAATTACATAATAGCGACTATCGTAAAACGTTATTCGTGACATATCTTAGGTAAATGATCTATTTATGGAACATTTTATTCAAAACAATCCATCAGCTCTAAACATTCTCAAGTTCTAAATTATCCGTAAATGTAACAAAAAATGATACTGAAAAAAATCCAGAAAGAAAATTCGAAAAGTAATTTAATAATTTACTAATGAACATAAATTGAATAATAAATTTTTCAAAGATTAATAAACTATGACTTTTATTATTACGTGTCTCAAAAATGGGTCATTTACTTTGCACTAGTTTCGTGATTAAATAATAATTGAATTATGACTAAATTATTATTATTATTTGTATACATTTATTAATCTAAAAACCAATTACGCTGGAATAAAGTTTATATTTTTTGGTATCAATAAAAAAATACTTATTCTTTTCCAACCTTTTACTAATTTTACGTATAATTTTAATTCTTTTCATGAAATGAAAATTATAAATTATGTCACATTATTTCGTACAAAAGTGTAAATTTAAAAGTTGCTAGTTGGTAAAGTTCATTCTTCCATGTAGTTTGATTGAAAAATGAACCTTATCGAATTTTTCAATTGAATTTTTTTTTATACCATAAATATAAACTACTGTTATAAACGACACGTAAAAATTATAAATAACGGCTTCTTTATACATTATGTACAAATGGCAAGTACGTTGTGACAATATTTTATGAAACGTTGAGTTGAATCAATTTTATCACGAAATACATCGAAAGTTTTTTTTGTATTGCGAGCTTATCATATTTTGATTTTGGATTTGAAATATTTTTCAGGGTGGCCTGGAGTTGTGGAAAAATGTGTGAAAAATTGAGTCGAAATTCCGTAAACAACATCGAATGATTACGAAGTTGATCAATTTTCCAAAATTTAAAATACTTGATATTTTCTAAACAATTAATTTTAAAATATTTGAATTTTAGTTTTATTTGTTTATTGAACCACTTTTTGAAGATGGCATTTTTTTGTACTTCAAAAAGTAGATGAATGAACGCAGTTTTCAAAATAATGTTTTCAGATTGTAGAATATGAACATTTTCAAAGCCACCAATTTCTATTGGCCACCCTAATAATGTTACAAATCTTTTTTTAATTCTAAATACTCTTTTCACCAAAATGGAACATATTCAGGTTCCCACGAGCGACCTAGACGCGACGAAACTTGAGTTATAACTTTGGCGACGTCGAAATTCGAGTCTTCTAAAAGTGAAGTTTCCCAAACGTAAAGAACGCGAAGTTTTTCGCGGCAAGATTCTACGAATTTTACGAAACCTGAGCACCTGGAAAAATAATTTTCAATGTTTAAAGGTAGAATCGTTAATTTTTGCAATGAAAAATTTCACATAGTTTACTTATAAACATCTTGCTAGAAGTATAAGAAAATTAAGCAAAACTGAAACGACAGATTATGAATTATCGAAAAATAAATATATATTATCACTGATTGTAACTGATCATTAGATGGATCAGAATTTGCAGTGGCAATCAATTTTACAAAAACAAAAATTTTATCTGAAATTTGTGGACCGATAAAACCCGCACGATTCCACTTATTTCGCACCATAAATCAATAGTTATAATTCATTCTCAAATTCACAAAATTCATATTCATCGTAAAAATTAGGCTTGATAATTTTTAATCTATCATTGCTTGTTTTATTCCATTTTCTTATACTTATAGCAACCCTGGCGGCATCGAAAAAATGAATTTCGAATCGTAATCAGGTTTCTCGTGGCCCTGAAAAATCTAAATGTGCAGGGAACTAAAATTTCCGGATTCTATTTTCTCATTCATTGATTCAATTTCCAACCCTTACGTGATTTCGCAATCCCCCAATCCTACAGCCGAAAGTCTTGGGCAACCAAGTGCTGCGGAAATCAAAGCTTGATCCAAAGTTTCCGGATCGTAAGCGCTTATCACCAGTTCCACGAGTCGAGGACAAAGACTCCCAATTTTGTCGACAATCGCCGAGGGCGTGCAATTGCCCAAAAACAGATGCGTCAATGGAACGTAAACCTCTATTATTGAATTGAAATCCTCTTCTTCCGTCATGTATGATAATCTGGAGATTGCATTCATTTTCACTTTTCTTTGGAAGCTCGAACCAGACTTGCAGAGGAAAAGCTCCCTCGAAAACTTATTTTATCACACGTCCACTTATTTTTCGGAAAGTTCGCTTATTTGATCGAACGTTCACTTTCTCGAAAAAATCCGTTCATTTTAAGTTTCGTCCATTCTAGATCGATTCATTTATACTCATTTTAAATTCAGTTTACTTCTACTCGAACACGAATAGGAACTTTAATTTTTATGGCAACGAAAAATGACTTACAAGACTAAATTGATATTTGGCAACTGGTTTGAAAAAGCGAACCACGCGTCCACGCTTATTCTGGGCACTGGTTTTGTTTCAGGGTGAGCCTCGATCCTCAAAGTTTCCAGGGTCGAAATTTTGCAGTCCCCGAGGGCGCGAAGTAACTCCTCGTTCAGGAGGGAATATGGGAGTGATAGTTCTCGGAGTTTGGATTTTTTTATCGTATCCAGAATTTCTAGACAATTTAAACGGGTTCTAAATTTCCATATCACTACATTTTTTACGATAGAAAACTTTTTTTGAGAGTCGAGAATTTCTTCATTTCAACTTTTTTTTTTTATTTTTTTTTTTTTTTTCAGTGTTAGTTATTTCAGTTTAACCAAAAATCGATATGAAAATTGAAAACGAACTCGAAGTAAATGCAAAACGGTGAAAATCCGGAATTTAGAAAATGTTTAAATCAGGCCGATTTTTGATTAATTTATTCTGAACTCGACTAATTAAATTGCGTACAGTTAATTCGATCAAATGTGAATGTTGGGGGTTTTTAGCGAAATTATACGTTGCAAGAAATATGAAAGAGTGCAATTTTGAAAACCTTTTGTTGACAAATGCGGAACATTTGTTTTTAGCAAAATTTCAAGCGTCTCGGGATTTCCCGCAGTCAATGTTGTCAAACGTGAACTTCCGGGCCAAGATTCACTCGATTCTGAGTGTTTTTGGGCCTGATGATTTTCGTCATTCATCGTCAACACTGATGAAAATCTTGCACTATCTACAGTTACGTTATCTATTTCAGCCTTCGCCTGTAATTAACAAATTCGTTGAATATTCCAAGAATTTTTTCAGGTTTTCGATAAAATTCTTTTCTCTGCGAATTTTTGGAAAATCCTAGTCTAATATTTGTGAAATTACTGAAATCCTGAGAATTCCTGTCTGATTTTCCGTAATTTCCCAAAGAATTTAGAAAAACCTAAAGTACTCGGAAATTTTTCAAGAGTTTTTCGAGTAACTATTATTGATCCTAGGATTCAAAACATGAAATGAAAAATTTTTAAATATTTTGAATGCCATGATTCAGGTTTTTGGAAAGACTCTAGAAAATTTCGCGAATTCTCAGAATTTGGATGATCCTCCAAATAATAACATTTCAAATATGACTAATCCTAAAAAAAACTGAGATTTACTTGTACGAAAATATTGACTCTAGAAACATTATATCTATTTCTCAGACTTTCCGAAATAATTTGTTGATTTTTGAAAACTGTCATTTATAGAAATTTCCGGAATGTGAAGAAATGTTCTTCATGAAATTTACCATTTTTGAATCCTTTATCTCCTGTGTAAATGGCCACTACGAAAAATATAAGGGAAATTAATAATTCGCGCACTGAACGATGAATGATTAACACTACAGTAGAACTGCGCGGATTTGAGCAAACGCAATAACGATCGTATATTCGTTGAAACCGAAAGGGGAGAAAGGATTGGAAAGGTTTGTTGCAGGTCTGGCAAAACACGTGATATCAGCACGTGGCAAATTATGTCCCGGGGCGGTTTTCTGCACGTTTTCCTTCAGCAATTGCTATATCTAAACTTATCTGTGCCAGCGAAGGTAGGCCATTCACGTGCACGGCCCTGACATCATGTATATATACGATTGCGCAAAAAGTCTCGTGCGAATATCGCGTTTTTCCTGTTTGTCGATGATAATGAATCGCACAAAAAACTTTCTGCAGTTTGTAATTATTAGTAAAAAGTGGACAGTCAAAAAATGCTTAAGTGGTGTATCAAAGAAATTATAATTTTCATTATTTGTTTTAAATTTGTGTCTTATTTCTGAGGAGTTAATATTATTTAAACTTGAGTAGAGATATTTATAAATTTTTTTCTGTGTTTTCAGATTTTCTACGGTTTTTTGGGTTTATGAGATTTTATGAAACTGAGAAATTCCCGAAAGTTTATTGTAGTTATGTGGTCATCTAATGTTCGTTATATTTAGATTTAGATGATGACTGGATTATTTAGTTTTTGCAAAATGCCACTTTTTTCAAGAATATTTAAAATTTAATTGAATATCAAAAAATCGGATTGTGAAGTTCGAGTCGCATTTTGTGAATTTCGAATGAAGAGAAAAAGCTTGAACACGTGAAGTAAAAACACGTGTGGACTAAAGGAGGACACTTAATTGACATCGCTGCATTATTCATGCTTTGAATTTCCGAGTCCATTTCGTTTCCCGTCATCTTAAGTATTAATTTTTTGACTATTTCACATTTTCAAATTCTACATCTAGTATAAAATTGTACACTCCAAGTTTTAATTTCGATGGTTTTAAACATTATAAAATTTCAATTCAAAATCGATATTCCATGAAAAATATTTATAATTGAAGAACTATTTCGAGTTTCAATGTTGGTTCAGAAATAAAAAGAAGTTTTGAAACCAATTTGAATACGCAATTTTGAGTTCCATTTCATATTTCACTTTTGAGTCCTCTGTAATTTGAAGTTCCAAAAATAACTTTTGGAACTAATGCGTAAAGAAAAATCGTTGTAGAATTCGTATTTTAACAAATTCGCACCTTTAATTTTCAAATTCTTGTAACTGAAAAATTGAACGCTCATCCGATAAAATAATTTTAATTAAGGCTATTTTATGAAACTGATGGTTAATATGAAAAAGAAAATGTTCAAATGTCTATGTTAACTACATCACATTTTACAGTATTTTTATTTTAAATATACATATTTAGTTATCAATCCAAATCTGGTCATTTTTTATTCATTTCCGCGAAGTATGATTCAAATTTGAATCATGCATGCCTTAATTCTCATTTACAAAGAAGTTACGACACTCGCACGCGCACGCAGGTCACATGAAAATCAGCCCTCCTCAAAACGAAAACAAACGGCCCAAACTAACATAACCCCAATAACCTGCAATAACCACCTCAAACCCCCTTTTTGTTATCGACTTCATTTAATCGGTGAGCGATTTCACGCATTTTTGTAAAAATCTGGAAATTTCCAATTAATCTTGAACAAGTTAGTTTTAAATAGTGTATTGCTTGATTAAATACATTGCAATGCGTGTTTTAATAACAATATTTTCACGATTATCCGGAAATGGAGTGCGGAATTGCGTGTTTCAAATCATGTGTTTTCTTTTGCAGCCGGACTAAAACTCCAACAGCTTCAAAATGTCGATTCGTCCTGCCTACAGGCCGAAAATCATCCACAAAAGGACCAAAAAGTTCGTCAGACATCAAAGCGATAGATACTCGAAATTGAAGGTAATTGAAAAATCATAACATCAAATTTGAAGATCTCAAAATCTTTCAAAAAAGTCGAAAATTCGTTGTTCAACTTGTTTTGCTTACGTATTATATTGGTAATTTTACATTTTTGAGTCGATTCCTGTGGTTTTGGTTTTTTGACAGTTATTTGTTTTTATTTTTATCGTGATTGATAATTGTAAGAATGATTTATTTGCCTTTAGGTCAAGGTTGTCATGATTTTTGAATTGCCAGTGTAGTCGAGTATTTTTTGTGGTGTATTTTGTTATTTTTTGAAATTGTGACTGATGATATTTATTGTTTACATTAGTTGATTGTTTCCTCCATTTTTCGTCATTGTTCACTTCTGTGTTTTTTATCATGCATCAATTTTTGAAATTGAAATTGAATGTAAACTGTGCAATGTCAATTTTTTCATTTTGATATTTCGCACTTACAGTAAATTGAGTATAATTACATATGATGACTGAAATGAATGATCAACAAAGAAGAAATTTCCAACTCCAGAATTATGGTTGTTATAGAGGAGTAGTGATAAAAAAAAATTATGTACGTCAAAATAACTTACCTATATATTATTGATTTCAAAATTTTACATGCAAACGCAAATGTTCATTTTTTCAATTTCAGTGTTCAAATTCCACACAATTCATGAATAAACATTATTTTCCTAATATCAAGTGTATACTAGCATTTTTTAAATTATAAGTAACTTTATTTCTTGATAAATATTATTATTCCCCTAATTTTGATAGATGAATATAATTTTAGCAATATTACATGAAAATATTTACAAATATTTTGTCATATAGGAGCAATACTAAATTCTGAAAGATCATCAAAGTTTAATTAATCCAGAAAATGTTGATTGATTTATTGCATAATTATTTGACGAAGATGATGAAAATTGATTTTCAATGTTTTTACAGCGAAACTGGAGGAAACCGAAAGGTATTGACAACAGAGTCAGGAGGCGTTTCAAAGGCCAATATTTGATGCCCAACATTGGTTATGGAAGTGCTAAAAAAACCAGACACATGCTCCCGACTGGATTCAAAAAGATGCTCGTTCACAACGTCAAAGTATGTAACATTTTTCATATTCATGTACAAACTATATACTT
Source organism: Platygaster equestris (assembly GCA_030522785.1). NCBI lineage: Eukaryota > Metazoa > Arthropoda > Insecta > Hymenoptera > Platygastridae > Platygaster > Platygaster equestris. Next base: position 104,776 of record JAPYZK010000036.1, read on the forward strand.
GATGTTGAAAAATTTCTGAAGGAAACCAAAATGTAGTCAATTTTAAAATTTTACTGTAATTACTGTCAAAAGTAAAAAAGTTGAATTATCGAGTTTTTGAAATTGCATGGTATATCTCAAAAATCTATGTTCATCAAATCACTGTGTTATCTGAATTTGATGAAAATTCCTCGATTTGCAGGAACTCGAGGTTCTTATGATGCAAAACCGAAAATTCTGCGGAGAAATTGCACATGGAGTTAGCAGCAAGAAACGGAAAGACATTGTTGAACGTGCCCAGCAGTTATCCATCCGTTTGACCAATGGAAACGCAAGATTGAGATCCGAAGAGAATGAATAAAACTTATTCATTTAATATACGTTACGCTGAATTCTTTTACAACTTTTTTTAATTTATTTACCTTGATAATGCCCCATCTTTGATTTTGTATACTTTCCAGTTGGCAAAAGTATGGCGATTTTAACTTTGATAGGGGATGAGATTGGTGGAGTCTCGAGTAACTTTGCATTGATTTCTTGAGTTGTACATGTTGAATACGTGGTCGAAAAATTTATAATGATTTATTTCCATGATACACATTACAGTTTTCAAAATTCTACTTGAAATGATTCTTTGAATTTGTAAAAGTTTTAAATTCAGCTACACTAACTTCGAAACGTTGATGTTTTGAAATCTCAATTCCATGTTTTTTAATTATTGGCAAATTTCATGCTTGGGGTGTGAGTTGATGACTTGGAATTGCTTCACTGGTATTTTGAACATGTAATCTTTTATATGTTGGGAGTATCCACATCTTGAATTGGCAACGTTCTCGAATGATTATTGTTCAACTGCAATCGTGTTCATTAACGTGAATTACGGAACACTTTTCGTTTGATACTTACACATTTTGTAGACACATTTCTAATTTTTAAATTGATTGATATCTGCGTTTGAATAGCATTAGGACTCTAGTTTTCCAAAATTCGAGTTTGGGATATTTTGGTTTCCAAATTTCTAAGTACATATGAACTGAAATTAGCAAGTTTTACTATATATGAATTATACCTGAAAACTTCCAAATTTTCATTTGTAGGATCATAGACGCCAAAGTTTATCAACATGAAAAATCCGTGTACCACCATTTCTTGGAATTTGTTTCCATTCCTAATTTCCTCAACATTCAGAATCGAAATACATATTTATTAATTACCCAAAAAACACCTTGAAAAATACCAGGCAACAGTAAAGAAAACCAAGAGGCAAAAATCTGTTAAAGAATCGTGTATATATTTTCAAATGAAAAATACATCCTATTCCTTCAACTTTTTCAACAAAATCTCCGCCCCTCGATGCTTAATTTGCGACAAATCCTTCTTAACAAACGCCAACTTCTCCCTCAATTTCTCAACAATCTCTTCATTGGCATTTTCAAAAATAAAGACCATCAAAAAACATCCCCTGTTTATCAAAATCCACTTTTTGACTATTTCCTTATCCAAAACATTGACAATGGCTTGAGCTAACGATGACTTGTTTTTTTCCTGAAAATGTTTGTCCATTTGTAAAAGTTTCTTCAGCACCATATTCAATCCTGAGTGTTCGATGGCGGCGTAGAAACTTTCTTCGCCTTCTTGGATTTTGGATTCAGGGTTCACCAGGTACGAAGCAATCTCCTGGAAAACTTCTTCCAGGTTTTCCTCGTGATTTGATTTCAAAATAGCCAACGTCATCATCTGGGTGCTCCCATTTTTCAGCCAATCTGCAAGATCCGTTTTTATCGATTTCAAGAATTTGGGAATTGAAGCATCTATGAGTTCTTTTTCGCGAACATTCGCGGGTTTTTTGCTTGTGGAATTTCCATCTCCTTGTTCCAGGAACTTGATGAAACTGTAGGCATACATTTTCAATTGAAATTAATTATCAAAATTTCAGAAAATTTTTCCAAATTGATGACTTTTTGGAAAAAGATTAATTTTGAATAAGCTTCGAAATGATACGAATAATTATTTTGAAGACATTCACACTTGTTTAAATTTATGATTTGGAGAAAAAATTATTTTTGTATTATATATTACTTCCATATTTGCAAGTATGGAAATTCTACGAATAATTATTTTGTAATGTGTATGACCATGAAATAACTCATGTACTTGGGATGGAAGTATTTCGTGTCTCTTCTGGCAAAGATATGGAAAAAAACTCGTCTCCCAAACTCGTTCGAAGCAATTGCCCCCAAGTCATTTTCCACTTCGGACAAGAGGAATTTTTTGAGGAGAACAGTATCGTCGACACAGTCAATTAAAGCGATGAGGATTTCATGTCCGTTCTCCGAGATGAAAATGTCCTTCAAGTGACCTTTTAATGATTTTAAGATAGTTTTCCGGTCTTTGGTGGTTCCATGCCAGACGCACGAAATGGCCACTTTGGAGCCACTTTTCGTCTCCGATAATTGAAGGATTTCTGTTCTCAAAGCAACGATCATTTCAACACGATCATCCTGAAATAAGTAATTTTACATATCATATACAATAATCATACATTTCTTGCGTCATTATAATATTGACTTCATAATATTTATCAAGTCAGTATCATAAATATAGTTATTGAAAAACGATCTTTTTTTGTAATATTTTTGAAGTCATTTGAAAGATTTATTTATTTAAATCGTGTTACTCATTTTTTAGAGTTCATTATTTAAATCGATAATTATTTTGTCATTTTTTGGCATGATTTTACATTTTTTAAAATAACATCTTCAATTCAAACTTTTTGGAAATTTTTTTCAAATTTTCATCTCATTTAGAAGTTGACAATAGCATTCCTGAAAACTCTAAAAAATGTAATAATTATGTCGTTTCTGAAGGTACATAATTTTCAATCAACAAAAATCTCACATTTGAACATTCCTCGAAAAATTCCTCCAAAACCGAATGAACCAAAGCTGACCCCAAAAGTTCCTTATTCAAAACTTTGTTCAAATTTGCTTTGACAGCCGACAAAGTCGCAGACTTCATAGTTGTCGCATCCTTGTAAACATCCTTAATACTCTCAACATTTTCCATTTTCTCGTTCTTGTACAAATCCCCATAAAACTCTTGTTTCAAAAGATTTTTCTGTTTCTTGCTTGCGCATTCTGAGTACAATTTTTCGAATGTTGTCGACGAATAAACGTTGCTGACCAATTTCATAACGTGACCAAAACATGCTTCTACAATTTTGCTTTTCATAGAATCCGAAATATATTTTATGGCCGTTTTGATGCATTTTGAAGAATATTTTGTTGTCATCATTTTCACCCAAGAATCTTCGAGTTCCAGAAAAGCTTCATCGCGAATTTCTGAGTCACTGTACTTTATGAGCCATTGAAAAACTCGCGACAAATCATGGAGAAAAATCATATCTGTGTAATGGCCTTTCAAAAGTTGATGAAGTTCCAAACTTAAGGATTTTCTCTCCAAATCGGGAAGAGTGGACAAACGAAGTTTTTCACCAATTTTTTTGGCCTTTACCAAAATCAAGTACATTTTGTCAAGTTTTGATTCCTTTCGTTTTTCTCTCAACTCTTTTTTTGTTTTTTTGAATTCGAGCCAGTCTGGTTTTTCACCTTCAGGGAGTTTCGATCGAGTTTTGTCGCTCTTTTCAAACTTTTTGGAAAGTTTTTCATATTTTTGTATTTTTGTTGGTTCTGATTTTGTTTTTGAGAATTCTTTTTTGACCTTGGGTTCTTTTTTCATCTTTTTTTGTGGTTTTTCTTCCTTGAGGTGAACTTTTTGCTTTTTCATCGGATTTTTGGACATTTCCGGGTTTATGGCCATTTCGTGAATCTGTAATAAATCAGTAACAATAAGAATAACAATTGCAATTAATTTTGTACCACTTCAAAAGTGATTATGTATCCGATCGAAGCAAAATAAATATATGCTGAATTTTGTAAATATAACCTATAAAATATCAACAATATCGACTTACCCCGGCAACGTTCGACAATGTCCAGATAAAATCCGTGACGTCAACTGTCGAGTTTGTTTCAGACGAAAAAAATTGAGTAATAATAAACAAGCGATCACATGAATAATCTCTATTTATATGGAAGAAAACAGAACCCACGTGAATTATATTGTTTTTTGTGGTTTTTTAATTTTCAACAATTTTCCTTTTTCTAATTCCTTCTGATTCCTTCATTCGCAAATCAGCCGCTATTTTGTTGGTACACTTTATTGGAGCAAGAAAAAGAAAAGTTTATAGTTGCATCGTGTCACGCTCATATACACTGTACGCAACATTGGCTGCGACAGAAGAAGAGACTTTTTCGTTATTCAATATGGTGGAATATTTTTCTTATTTTCATATTTCAAGCACATCTGAGCTCAATCCAGCACAATCCATACGATCTGGCCAGATTTGACAATTTGTGCCATTGCAGAAAAAACCGAAAACCGAAAACAAAAAAGTTAAAAAAAAAACCGTAAAATCGTCGCTATAAAAAATCAACCAAAGACATTGTTAAGTTTGAATCCAAAAAACCCTTAAAAAATGGACGACGACAGCGAAAAAGAAAGCATAATTCTAGAGGATGATTTTTACACGTTTTTGAACATCCCGAAAAACGTGAGTCAAAAAACTTTGTAAATTTGAATTTCGCGAAAAATTGAGTCGATTTTCGATAACTTTTTGTAAATGATGATGTTGCTTTCGTCGTGATTATTTTTAATTTCCTGGTTTCAGGCGACACAAGAAGAAATAGTTGGGGCTTATCGAAAATTGAGCAAATTTTATCATCCTGATAAACACGTCGACCCAGTGTTAAAAAAGGACGCAGAGCTTTTGTTTAATAGGACGAGAAAAGCTTATGAAGGTTTGTTTTAAGGTTTTTCATACTTTTCAAAAAATTGCAGAGTTTGGAATGTTTTTTTGGAAAAACTGGTCAAGTTTTTTAAAAGTGTTTTATTTTGTTTGTGACATTCAGTAATTTGCTATCTAAAAATTGATTTTTTAAGAGTAAGCCCCCTTTCTTCGGCGCACGTCATATATAGTTTACAAAATTTTGCAGGCATCAATTTATAAATGTGAATTATGTTGAAAAAAGTATGTAAAAATATCAATTTTTCCATATTGTCTGAAATTTGAAGACATTTCTGGAATTCTACAAGTTTTCAGAAATCCTAGGAAGTCCTTGTTGAATTCTTGAAATGTCCTGTTGATTTGTAAAATATGTTTTAACTGTACCAAATTGTTCTAAAATCATACAACTTTTTCATTTTTAAATTACTTTTGAAAATTTTTTACATATTTATATTCTGCAGTTTTGAGCGACCCCCACAAACGTGCAATTTACGATTCCCTGGGCACGAAAGGCTTGGAAACAGAAGGATGGGAAGTCGTGCAGCGCACGAAAACTCCTCAAGAAATTCGAGAAGAATACGAAAGACTCGCGAGAGAAAGAGAAGAAAGAAAATTGGAAGCCCAAACGAGACCCAAAGGCAGCATCACTGTCAATGTCAATGCCACTGATCTTTTCAACAAATATGATGATGAATATGACAGCAGGTCATTTTGATTTGAATATTCAGTTTTTAAAGTCATTATCAGTCCATATGGATTTAATGTCGTTATAAAGAGATATATGTTCTTTTGCTTGTATATCTGTTCCTTTGCTTTGAATTTATATCACTTTTCTTATTTTATGTGAATTTTCAGTGGCGGTATACTGTCAAGTTTTGAAGTCAGTGGCATGTCATTTATGCAATCTATTGAACTCCCTTTGACGATAAAAGATACCGCAACTCTTTATGGACAAATGGGAACTCAGAATGGCATTGGAACCGGATCGATAAATATTGCGACAAAGCGGTTGCTTTCGGAACAAAGTTGGGTTGAACTGGACATCGGCGCAGGAAACGGTCCTGTCGTGTCATTAAAAGGATTTCGAACATTGACTAAAAAACTTTTCTCCAATGGAGTCATAGAAGTTCACATCACACCCACTGAAATTAAACCTAGAGTAGTAGGAAGTGAGTTTAGAGGATTTTTTTTATCTGAATATGTATGAAAGAAATATTACCGTTATTATCGAGATTTATAGATTCAAAAATTTATAAAATAATGAGTAATTTTTTTTATCGTCAGCTCTGGCAATGCGACTAGACCAACACACAGTGGGATACCTTACTCACAAATTGGGACATGGCAGTTCGATGAACACCACGATTATTCGTCAAACTCCACATTCTTATACAGCTTTTGGCATTCAATTCGGGATTTTGAATTCGTTCGTGAGTCTCAGTTATACGTACAAAATGCCAGAGAGACAACTCAAACTCAAAGGATGTATAAAGTTAGTAATTTGTGTCTTCTCGTTATAGTCATATAAGGATTTATCGACAAAACATTTGGTCGCATTCAAAATACAGGATCCAGGGGCAGAGCCCTTGGTAAGAGTAAGAGGGCGGAGCCCCTCAGAACTGCTTTCCTTGAAAATTCGACCTTGATAACCATAGGGCGTTGTCATTTTCTAGGGCTGGAACGTTCGGTGCCCTCGTCGAATACGGCGCGGAAAAACAAGTATCGAAACACAGTTCCTTATCCGCCGTCGTTTCAGTGGGCGTCCCCGTTGGCGTCACCTTGCGAATAAAACTCAGCAGGGCCTCGCAAACATATTTGTTCCCGATCCACCTTTGCGACGAAATTTTTCCGGCCCCCGTTTTTTACGCCACTGTCGTACCCCTCGTCACATGGACCATCGTAAAAAAATTCATCGTCGATCCTGTTGTTAAGGAACAAAAAAAACGGGACAAGGAGAAACAAAAGGAAATGAACAAATCTACGGTTTTGGAAAAACAGCGCGAGGCTAAGGCTGCAGTGGATTTGATGAAAGCGACTTTCAGTCGGATTCGGAGCGAAGAGGAGGGAAAAAGGGGTTTGGTGATAACGAAGGCGCTTTATGGGAGGTTCGTGTACCCTCAGGAACAGTCCCGTTTTTCCGAGCAAGATTTTCCTTCCATGGGGCAAAAGGAGCTGGAGGAGGTCATAGATGTCACGGTGCCATTGCAGTGTTTGGTCAAGGATTCGAAATTGGTGTTGCATAATGCGTCGAAGGTGAGGAAAAAATGGGTCAAAGAGTTTTTAAGGGTAGTATGAGTAATTGTTAGTATAAGTATAATTATAGTGATTATACTATAATTACAATTATAATTATAGTATAAGTAAGTTGGGGGTATGAGAAATGTGTACATTTTTAGGAGATTTTGGACTTTATGTCAAATTTCGTAATGTTAATTCATTGTTCATCTTCGGGACAAAAAAATATTTTTGAAGGAACTTTTTGCTTTTATGGGGATGTTTCATGAATTTTTATTTTTTAGAGAGATTTTAGAATGATCCAAAGAAATTTGGAAAGTTTTGATAACATAGATTTTTACAACAAACGCTAAGAAAAACATGTCCGTAACACCAATAACACGCAAAAAAACATCGATATTCGCCAACATGAAAAAAATCGATATTTATAAATACATCGATGTACGAGTACCGATTAGAATCTATGACAAAATATCGATACTTGCATGAACATCGATGTATAATCATCGATCAAGGTCGATAGTTTTCATATCTCGCCTAGAGTTCCTATAAATAGTTTGGCTATCCGGCGCAACTGTCTGATTAGCTGAATCCAAAGCTTGACCCAAAATGACGGCTCCAATAGGAAGAAGCGATTGTATGTACGTGACGAATGTATGTGTGTGTACCGCCGCCATTTTGGGTCAAGCGATCGACACGTACACACTAACCACATTAACACATTGCAGATGGCCAGACTCTCTATATAGGAACTCTAATCTCGCCCAATTCTCCCGCCAATTTACCGCTCTCATTGACGTTTTAATCGCAGATGAAAATATGGCAAGAAAATTTTTGAGTATAAGGTTTGCAAAGATAGTTTCGACCAACTTTTTCATTAAAAAATTCATGTGCGCGCTCACACTGGCGAAAAACCGTAATAGTATTGATTTGAAAATATCTTCTGTCGACATGTTGTACTCACACTGGCAAAAAACCTTATCAGTGTGAAGTTTGCAAAAAGGGTTCCATTGAAAGGTTTTGTTTGTCATAAGCGTATTCACACTGGCGAAAAACCTTTTGAATGCGAAGTAAATAAAAAGAGTTTGAATCAACCATCTCATTACATAATCGATGTTTAGCTCTCGTACTAAAAACGGTACCAGTATATTGTAAAAGCCACGTTAGATAAAAAAGCCGTGTCAAAAATAGGGTAAATGAAAAGGAACATTGTGAAAATCAATTTCATGTTTTGAATTGCATTTCTGTTTCAGAGTCAGCTTCCTGGATTTTACGATCCTTGTGTAGGCGAAGATAAACAATTGCTTCTTCAGTATCTATTTCACTCGCAAACTCATGAGTGTATTGTTAAAGATAACGAACCTTTGAGGATACCAAAGCAATGTAAGTTTCATTCATTCGTTTTTAAGAACAAATTCACAGTAATATTTTCAACTTATTAAATATTAATCTAGTAATTATTATACATACGCTAATTTCTAATAATATTCTATTAAGTTTTCCTATAATTTTGTGACGTATGTATAACTAACATGAATAACTTTTTTTAGCTCATCGAGTCAACACCACTTGACGAAAAGCGCCGAGAAAGAAAAAGAAAGCAAGTGTTATTGTGCCTGTCGAGTCGTCTCTGGGATAAGTGGAGAAATTTTTATTTACACAATTGGATATTTTGGCCATTGAAACTGTATGCAACGTTCAATCTATTTTTTTCTGGCCATCTACTAAGCCATCTAAAGTGCTTTCCGAAATTCGAAAAATCTTGAAACTTCCAAGTGAGTTTTATGATTCAAAGGAATCAAATGATATGATATTTTAGACTTGTTAAATTCGAGTGAAAAATTCGAATTATTACTGTAAAAAAGTAGTAAATCAATTAAATAAAATAGAGAATGTTATGGATGTTTTTTTGACAATTTGAGTTTTCGTAAATGATTTTTCATTTTAGTTCCGTTTTGGTGCTTAGAAAAAGAGTAAATGTTATTGCAAATTCTTATTTCGATTGTGTTAGATGATACCATTTTGAGTCGTTTGATGAAAATTCTTGTTTTGTATCTCAAGTCTGTTTATTATTTTGTTTTTACAGTGTTTTTTCATACATGATGCAATTACAAAAAGTCAGTGTTTTTTTTTTTTTTGGAGAAGCACAAACTCACGAATTAGGAAAATGGGAAGATTTTGGTTAGGAATTTCATTTATGATAAGACAAGAAATTGATTTTTCTGTGAACAACATCGAGAAATATACGAAGGAGTCGTCCATAAATTATCGGTTGGGTGGGTTGAAAATTGTTTTAAAAAATTTTTGATTTATAAAAAAAAAGATGTTATTATTGGAAAAAAAGACAATCTCTGCTTCTTCTAAAATATGGAAAAATGAACGTTTTTAGTGTTTCATCATTTTTCAAACTTTCAAACGTAACATCTATAATGTTAATTTAAAAAAAAATTTTTGAACGTCGTTAAATTTAGCAATTCCTTCATAATAAAAAAACTTCTAATTCTATTCAAGGCACTGTTTGGTGAATTAATCAGAATTTGAGACAATTATGAAAAATGTTGTCAACAATAAGACATAAGAAAATCGTAATATTTATCTCAAATATTATAACAAAGTTAGATTATGCTACTGTATAAAAAAACATCTTTTTTTTTTATTTGGGAAAAAAGGATTGTCATGGAAAATTTTTGGAAATTCATGAACGATTCCAAATCAACGTGTAGTATAAAAAATTAACACAATTCTCTACAAATTTTTTCGTGGTTACAAAAGTCCGCTTATTTTTACAGGTAAATTAAAAATAAAATCGTGACAAAGTGCAAAATCCGCAAATTCAGCTGAAAAATGCACGCAGCTGATATTCGATTCAAAACAACATCATCAATTTATTAACTGACGAAACATAACAAACAAAACTGTTATAATTTTACGTATTTTTCTACCTTTAATTTCAGAAAGTTGATTACTTCTGAAATTAGTTAAGTACACTTTGTATGAGTAAATAGTAGGCACACTTGACTCTTATTCGACTAGATTAAAAATCATTTTTCGTTTATAAAAAACAAAAAAACGACAAAACGAAATTATTTACAATTTCCCTGACGAAAACTTCGCGTTGATTTCTTGGAAAAAGATTCACAATGTCGAGTTTGAAGTGAAATTAATACTATACAATTATTTCAGAATTTCCTGGGATTTTTTATTTAACGGAGGAATATAAAAACTGAGCAATATGAATTTTAATTAAAGAACAAGAATAATTATATGCTCGTAAAATTTTCGAGAGGTGAAAAATACCAAATGTTTAATATGAAATTCAAATGGCATTTTACAAAACGTTTTTTGTATTCCAAGCACGAAATTTCACACACCATTTTTAAGAGTACTTTGAATGCTCGAAAAATTTCAAAATTATTTTTTAACATCAGAAAAATTTCGTTTCGTGAAAAATTATACAATTTTCCAAATTTTTGAAGGGCTCACGAATTTTTTGGATTATTGCTAAGATTTTCCTAAATTGTTGCTGTTATTTCAATAATTCCATATTTTTTCCAAAATGTTCTAAAATTTATTACAAATGTTATTTAATAATTATTTCTGGATATCAAAATTTTTCTGTGTAGAAAAAAGCACATTTTCGCAAAATTTGAATAATTTCCAATTTTACATGAAACAACCGGAAAATCAGTGTTACACGCATCGAGCATATTGTTTACACAAACCAGAAATAAATTTTAAATCAAGTTATTGATTAATAATCAACTTTAAAAATGAATAAATAATTTTCGAAGTAGACGAAAAAATGTCGACTAGATTTTACAAAGAATCCAGAAGCGAATCCAAAAGATCCAACTGATTCTCGTCCCATCCCACGGTCTCGATGAGCAGGCCCGTGAGGTCGTCCTCGCTAAGGCTGACCTGGTTCGATTCTGGCACTTCCGGCAAACTGTCGGGAATCGGGGGCGACACACTGCTCGGCGGCGTGATCTCCTCGTAACCCCCCTTTTTCGCGCTAGGGGGGTTGCTGCCGTTGACGACCTTTTGCGACTCCTCCAGGACCTTTTTCACGGACCTCCGCCCGCGGCGCACCGTCGACGCCCGCCGCCGTGACCTTTTACCCTCCTCCAACCGCTCCAAGTCCAGTTTCCAGAAACCTCCTTTTCCGGGCTCGTCTTTTGACCGCGGTAGTTTTACGAAGCATTTGTTTAGGGAAAGGTTGTGGCGAATCGAGTTCTGCGGATTTTGGAAAAAAGTGATTTTTTGACATTTTTGACATTTTTGGGTTTTCTCTAAAATTGTGCAACATTTTGCAAAAAAGGTTATTTTTTAATTCTATGATGTTTTTTATAATTGTAATTATATTCAAGGTTATCACAATGACGGCGATTTTTGAATTTCGAAAAATTTTTGGATTTTTTCGAGAATTGTTGGGAATTTTGAGAAAAAAGCGATTTTTTGGGTTTTTGACAGTTTTTGTTGATAAGTGTCAAGAAGTTTCAAGCGTATCGAAGTTTTCGGAAAATCTGTAGATGTTTTGATACAGATTTTTTGCAGTGCTTATATTTTCCAATATTTATTTTTTAATTTTACCTGCCAGGCCGGATCGGCGTGCTTATAAAACACGAAATTTTCCCGTATCCAAGCGTAGATGTTGGAAAGTGTGAGTTTATTATTGTTCGCTCGCATCGCCAAACATATTAAAGTTGCATAAGAATACGGAGGTTTCGTTTCTGTGTTGCTTAGATATTTTTCCGCGTTTTTCGTCCAATCTAAAAAACAATACATCGTAATATCAAGTCGTTTCTTCGTTTGTTTTTGGAATTTGATTTTGCGGTTCATAAATGTCTCAAATTTCACTTTTTCTAAAATTTTGGAGTCTTGGAATTTTCAAGTGTCGTAATTTGTTTTCATAATTTTTCGAAACTCGTATAAATTCTTAACATAACAACTATCAGAAATTATTAAATATTCTATTTCCAAAATAAAAATCTGGGACATGGTATATTAGTTAAGAAATGAGTTCCACAGACTTTTCACTTTGAAAACGGACATCCTATCGAACTCAAAAAAGAAAAAACAATGAATGCATAATTTTTTTGGCACCTATTTCGGCTTTGATTAGGGGTGACAATTTCTTCGGCGGACAGCGCGCGATAGGTGGGGGCGAGGGCGAGCATGGCGGCGTCGGCAACCCCGACGCACTTGTTATATCGAGGGATTGAAGCCACGAAAGGCTCGTCAATTCGGCCTCGTCCTCGTCGAAATTTTCCGTCTCCATTATTTCCTCCGTCGCCACGACGAAAATTTCGTCCGACGGAATTTCCACCATTTCAACTATTTCCATCGTTTCCATCCTCACTTCCTGTTTTATTTCTCATTACAAAATTGCCTGTCCTCCCGGCTTCTGAAAAATGACGTCGATTTTCGAAATTTCATAGATTTTGAAAACCAAAATGGTGTGATCGAAATGAAGTGGTGGTACAATGAACTAGTACGAAAAAATTTGTACGAGTGCGAGTTTGTAGACCGAGGCGAAGCCGAGGACGACAATTGCGCGAGTTATAACAACTTTTTCGTACTAGTTACGTACTATTTTATACGTCGAAGGGATTAGATTAACGCGGCTTTTCGGGAGTCTTAGGGCTATAAACACCTGTTTATTGTCGTGAGGTATATAAAAAATTTTGGTTTTTCAAAGCGAATGATAAACGGTTTTTTATTGACGAAAATATATTGAACGGTCCCAAACCTATAATAACGTTCTACATTTTCGTCTATTTTCTAAATCAAAATTCTTTTACGAAAATGCGAATATTATATTTTTGATAACATTTTGTTGTTTCAATTTTTGATACATGTACTCGAGTTAGTGCATTTTCGGAAATATTGAAGTTTTGAGAATTTTCCAAAATTTTCGAACATTTCACAAATTTGCAAAATCATATAAAATGTGTAATGAGTACTGAAAATCCCCAGAAAAATTGACCTATCTACTACAATTTTCGTGGAATTTGAAATTATGAAAAAATTCTAAATTGTGCGAAGAATTTTCCAAATTTACAATATTCCCGATTTTTTTAAATTACAAATATGGAACTTTCAGAGTTATAACAATTTGATATTCTAAAAAATTATTTATTAAGTGAACAGTTTAAAAGCTCCTAAACTTAGCCGTTTTTTTAATTTCGAAAATTTGCAATAATTGTATACGCAATTCGGAAACAATTACGTATTTACGCGTAAACTAGGCTGTTATGGGACCCCGTATGCATACGTTGCTTGTACATTTATTATGTTTTGTGGGGTCCCCGGCATGAGGCAAAATGTGAAATGATAATAGTTATTTCGCCATGTCTTCGCGTGCAAGTGCAACCCACGTGTGCACGTGCATGCAATTATCTTTTTGCGAGCACCTGGCGTTAGTCATCTATGTAAACTATGAGAATGTAACTTCGTATTTTATTCACATTTTTCAACTGTGGGAAAAAGAGTCAGAGAATTGTACATTTCGCAACTAGTGAAGTAATAGAATTTTAACGAGCTCCCCTCCGGCTCGTTTTAGAAATTTCGCATTTGTTCAAAAATGATGTTGTCTGTAATTTTTGAAAAAGTGACAATCGTTTTGACTATTCTGCGTATTTAAAATGACCGATTTTTTAAAAACATGTTCTCTTGCGCTTCTGAAATTTTTTAAATTTTGGGAAAATTCGAATTTGGATACTTGGGAGTTCAGAACTGTAGAATCACAAATGTGAGTCCGAAAATCGTTTGAATTTTTCAACATGAAAATAAAAATCGGAGTACTTGAAAGTTCGAATAAAAAAATTGTGGAATTTTGAAAAATTCCAGCTTTCGAACTACCTAATTCAATTATTATGGTATTTTTTATTCTTTCTGAGAAACTAAATTTGTGCATTTGAGAATTTGGAATTTCACATGTGAATATTGGAAAAAATATTCTCTTGAATTTCGGAATTTTCTGAGTTCGAAAACTTTTCGACGCGAATATTCCGAAATTACACCAATGGAAAATTCGAACTCATGATTTCTGAATTTTATAACTAGAAGTATTTAAAAATGTGTAAAAACTGTAAAATGAGAATCCAAGTTCTGAAAATTTCGAAGTTTAACGAATTTCAAACTAAACATTTCGAAATGGAAACGACTAAAAAGTTCAAACTAGAGGGTTTCTAAATTTTACATTTTCAAACATTTTGTTCTAGGGCACTTGTTCTTGAAAAAAAAAAAAAAAATAGTTTTAAAGTTTGACTAATTCGAAAATTATGGAATTCCAAAATTTGACTATTTTTACTCAAATTGAATGAAACTCCAGAAATTATAAAACTTATAGTCGTGAACGTCGTAAAATCCTAAAATCATACTCGAAAAAAATTGTTCGTAAACTTCAATTCTTCCATTATTTCCTAAAAAAAGAGAAAACTTTCCTTCCGAATTCTCCCTCAGCCAAGCGATTTCTCCAAAAAACCAGGAAAAATTGACCAAAACTCATTTTACTGTATACTTCACGAAAAAAAAACCCCTATTGTCTAGACGAAAAAAACCACCCAAAATCACCCTTCCCTTCCATTTTTCAGATTAATACGACAAAAAAGCTATCCAAATCAATAAAAAACCGACTGATCTATAACTGTCCTCCCCCACAATAGTCGGCCATTATTCACCTCGTAATGGACATCCAAGATCACTTTCAAATCTCGAAAAAAATCACACCCACGCAGAGTCAAAAACTCAAAAAATATACAAATCCGAAATTTCCAAAGAAAGCAACAATCAAAACTACCCTAATTACAGAAAAAAGTGAATTGCACTTGGTCAGCCATTTTTTACCTCGTAGTGGACATCCGAGAGTACTTCTAATCTTCGAAAAATCTCACAAGCACACACAGAAACTCACCGTCAAAAAAAGCGAAATTACCAAATAACACTATTTTCGTATTGTAGAACACTTTTAATCCAAATTCGGTGATAAATAGACCGGGTATCGACGTGTAATGGACGGTGGAATACAAAATGAACGTACTTCACTTGTGGGTGGAAATGGACGGAACTATGACGTGGGGGGCGCGGGAAAAAACGCAACCGTCGCTCGGAGGGAGGTAGGGGATGAACCCCCACCACGATAACTTTTTATCGAGTCGTAGTTCCGATCATTTTCTCCGGCAATAACGAATTAATAAATTACCAACAATTATCGCGTCGAGAAATAGTCTCAAAATATTATGACATTTTACCCCCCAAAAAATAGCTTTCTTTTGTTTTACCGGGTCGTGAAGTTGGCCCCAATTCGATCATTTCGATTTTTTTTTTTTCAGTTCTTGATGGGCAAAAATTTCAAAAAATTTTACGATGTCTACCAGTGGAAAACATTGGTGTTTTTTCACTATCTCACTGATTTAGTTTCAAAAAGAAGAATTAAAAAAGAAATACGCCTTCTATTCTTACATCTCACTGAATTCTTATAAGAATCAAAGTTATCAGTGGATATCTTTTTATTTTTATTTTAGCGACGGACGAAATCCGTCCGGATTTCGTAATCGATAGTCCTTTTCATCGACAAATTAGTAACAATTTGAAAAATTTCAAAAATCGTCAACTAAACATTTTTTTGTTCCCCAAATAAGAAAAATGACAAGGGGTAGAAATGGGGGGAGTGGTGGCTAAAATCATATAACCGTTTTTCAAATTTCATCTATGAGATTCCAAAATTTGTCTATTGTTGATTTTAGAACAACTGAGAGGAAAATTAGATTGTTGAGGGGGTAGGGAATTGAGGGGCAACCTGCTTTGACGAAGTATTCGTGGCTGGCGCGCGTGCGGAAACAGGTGCGCAGGGTTCAATAGCAGGTGCATAGTGAAAAGGGGTTGCCGCTGACCGGAGGGGTTGGTTAGCCAATCGAAAGACGCCGAGAGCAACCCTCGTTCACGGTCAGTTACTACCCTTATACGCGAGAGTTCCACCCACAGTGAAAAAAAGCAATATTTACGGTTTTTTCTACTGATAACGGTCATTTTTCAAAATTTATAAGGGATGCTACTTTCTTAATCTGAAGTAGTCGAATTTGGCGAATTGTCCGAACTATAATTTTTCCATACATATCGATCTCAAGCCGCAATTTAACACAAATTTATTCGCGTGGTCTATGTTCAATGCAAATGTTACTGCCGAATTCGGAATTGTATGGTCGAAAATTATTGAGGGGTATAAGTAATTGCGCGGTATGAGTAATTCCGTCTCAAAAACTTTATTCTACAGACCCACTTTGTTCGTATATTAGACAAAAGTTACAGAAATATTTCATAAGTCTAAAGTATATAAATTTGTGATAAAGAATGCGCGTGAAGGTTTATAAGAAGTTTGATAACTTAGTCGGATAATGTATGTAAGAAACGTATCATTTGAGCTCGAACATGCATTTTTCATCCGAAAATGAAAGTATGTGTATTCTGTAGTGGATTCTGAGTGGATTACAAGACACAAATTATTACGTAATTGTAAGGAATACTCAAATTTAGAACGTACAACATTTTGATGCAACTTTATAGAACTTGCAGTAATTATTATGAATTCAAGTAACTTTCATTGTGTGTGTAAAAACTTCTTATATTTTGATTTCATCCACTTTAGATCCACTTACACCAACCTTCAAGCATGTCCACTTCATGTCTACTTTGAGTAAATTTGTGCGCGTGTTGACATTCGGCTCCGAAAAGAAAGTGTCTTTTTGTTGTATGCATAATTTAGTGGACGTAAAGTGGTCCTGGAAAGGATTCCAACAAATATAAAGTGAACTTGAAGTAAATGTAAATACACTCAGAAAAATGTCTTTCAGTTTCGTTACGTCCAACTGAATTTTCAGTTGGATTGGTTATGATTCATATTCTCAGTCCGGCTGACGGATATTTGCTGATAGATCAATTGCTCCTACTGAACGAGAAAGTTGGAGCCGATGAATAAACTATTTTATTAATTGCCTCTATATTAAATTTCTATTGGAACAAGTGTCAGTTCTAGTCAACGCAACTGCAAATTTTCAGTGATAACACCCTCTCAACTGAGTTTTCCAATTGGGCCGGTTCCAACTCAGATTTTCAGTCGGACTGATAGAATTTTTCAGTGGTAACGTATTGCCAACGGAATTTTTCAGTGGGAACCAACGAAAATTTCCGTTGGTTTAATTTTTATCGTTTTCTAACTGAAAAAATGAAGTTGTACTGACTGACACGATTTTTCTCAGTGTAGATAGGAGTTAATGAATGTGGAGTTAAAGTAGACGTGTGAATTTGAGTGAGTTAAAACCAGACGTGAGTGTATTTTAGGGGATTTCTATGAGTTCTCGAAATTTTTCCATTTTACTTTAAAGTCAAATTTTTATTTTGCGCTTCCGAGTGGAACAATTGCATCTGGGCTCATTTGCGGACCCATCTGCTCGCCCTTACTTCCGGCCGAAGAAAACGCAAAGTTCCGCTTTTATCTTTCGTGCCAAATGCCGTTATGAAACAAGGTAAGGGCCCCCAACGTACAGAAAGGTACCCATGTGTGAAAATCGTCTAAAGGAGATTGTCCGATAGAAGCGACTTTGTCGGAAGACGATCGTTTGAGGAAAATTGTCCAATAAATGATTATTTTCGAGAGAAATTTTCATTAAATGATTGTTTGAATAGACGTATATCATCTTTCGACGAATTTTCTACTGAGCTGTCCCAAACGATCTAAATGTGAAAATTGTCTAAAGAAGATCGCCTAATAGAAGTGAATTCGTCGGAAGACGATTGTCCATCAAACAATCGTTCAAGGAAAATCGCCTTTTGAATGATTGTTGAAAGAATGCTATCTTCGGAGGATCTTAAGCTTAAATCAGACGATCTGTTTTGTCCATCAAACAATCGTTCAAGGAAAATCGCCTTTTGAATGATTGTTGAAAGAATGCTATCTTCGGAGGATCTTAAGCTTAAATCAGACGATCTGTTTTGAACGTATCATGTGTAAAAAACCTTATAAAGGAGATCGTCTAATAGCGATTCATTGGAAGACGATTGTCCGTATAAAGACATATGGAGAAAAATCGCCTTTTTAACCGTCGTTTTAAGACGATCGTCTGGAAGAATATTCTTATAGTAGGCGATCTTGTCTATAGACGACTCATTGTGAAATCGTCTAAAGATCGTCTAACATAAGTACATCCTTTAAAGACGATGAAAAAACCTCAAATTATCATAAGTACATCCTTTAAAGACGATGAAAAAACCTCAAATTATTATGTATTGTGGAATATCTTAGACGACGAAGGCGATATCGCGTGTTCTATGAACGATCACTTGAAAAGTTAACCAATTTCAGTGAAAAATCTAAGGTTCAAATATGTATACCTATGGAAAAAAAATCGTTGAAGAAATAGAAGATCGTTTATGTACATACAACCTTTTACTTTTTAGATTGGTACTGTATTGATAATTATATAAAAATAGTCATTATATTTAGGAAAATGCAAGATTTTACTTTTCATTCGATCGTTTGGTGCAGAAACGATTTTTCCTGAGTGTACAGCCCGAATCAATGGCCAACACTATCCGAGAACCTGTATAATATTCCGATCAATAGTCTCCTGTGAACATACTTTCGTCCATTACTTTACCCCTGTTTCCCTCATTCGTGCCAGTGTACTCACCTGCATTTTCTTCATTTTTTTCATTTTAAAAATTCGTTGACAAAATTTCGTTTTCGGATCAATTTTGCTATATTTCGAATCTTAGTTTCAAATAGAATTCCGTAGAATAGTTTTTATTTTTGACTTCGATAATTTTTTAATTTGCGTTTTTAAACTTCTGAACTTCAGAATTTTCGAGAAATAATTATAAAAATTGCGAACACTTCAAATTTAAAATTTCAGTATTTCGAACGTGCAAATTCTTGAATTTTGCATATTCCAATATTATATAATTTTTTAATCCGAACTTCCAATATTTCCGAGTGTTTAGAAGTGCATTTCAAATTGTTGAACTATTTGTAATTTATTGTTGAAGTCAGAAATTTGTAATTTCAAATTCCCATCTTACGAAACATAAATTTCGAATTTTTTGATTCGATGTATTGACGTTTAAAAATTATTCTTAAACTTTCTCAACTTATATATATTTGCGTCTTTCGAATTCTCCATTTTTCAAATTTCAGAAATAGCAGATTTCAGCAGTTGATCAAATGATCTATCTACAAATGCGGTGCGGTACAGCATAATACTCTTTCTTTGTCTCACTTGTAATTTTACTATAAAAGATAGTGGTAATTTTTTCAGTAAGAAGAACCGGAAAAACGAAAAAAACGTATGCATCAGTAATTCTTATAAACATTCCTTTTATTACAAGTACATTATAAAAGTAAAAAATTACAACTAAGTAAATGATCTATGTAGTTTTTTTTTTATAATTATAGTAAGTAGCATACAAAACGTGAAGAAGTTAACAAATTACAAGAAATGGAGTGTGAAGATTTGTGCAATTTTTCGCATAGTTATAGTAATCATTGTAGAAAAAAAAGGACTTCCTAATGAATCCGACGAATCAACTTTGGACTAATCAAACTGAACCAATGTATGCTTTCAGAGCCAACATTTTCATTTCTTTACCAATTTCTTTCATCAAATGAGGATAAGACGTAACGAGTGTTTGATAACTTTTCAACTCGCAAACCCGATCCATGTTTCTCAATATTATCGAGATAGCTTCTTTTTTTGCTTCAACATTTTCCAAAATATCAGACAAAATCAAACTTTCAATAGCATTTTTGTGAGTCACGTCGTACAGTAACTTTATCTTGCACAGCTTGATGAGTCCCTGTAAATCATATTTATCCCCGATGTGGTAAAGTTCGATGACATGATCAAAGTCTTTCAATTTCACATTTCCTGTGTAGAGGTATTCGATGAAAATTTCAACCGCTGCGCTGCTGAAATCCAATATCTCAAGCTCATTTTCTTGTTGTTCCTTCATATTTGCATTGAGCATTTTTTTGAAAGTTTCGCATCTGGTGGCCAAAATATTTTTATGGACTTGAAATTCCTTGTCTGCTGTTTTTATAGTGAAATCGCAAAAATTTTTTTCCAACATCATGTTTTGAAGGTCAAGGGTCAAATTTTTGACAAGTTCAGTTTCTTCAGTTCTTTTTGCATCTGAAGGATCGACTTCAAATATTACCTGCAAGTAGCATAAGAATGGTGGTTCCAAATTGATAAGCCTATGCATGTTATTACATAGATAATATGAATTCGTCATCAGTTTGATACCTCTAAGGTAATTGAATCATCTTTGAGAAATCCATTATCAGGATCAAGCAGTTTTTTCATCGTTATGAAGTAAGCATAACCCCAACATGAATTTTTTTCTGAATATAAATCAAATCTATCATCATCTGAAAATGCATAAAAAATATAGATGAATATAGTAGTTTTGAAAATTTGCCCAATTCCAAGCATTCTTTTCAGTAAGACAATTTTAAATTTTTCGTGCTAATTCTTTGTCAATATTAAATACATTACCTTGGGAAAAATTTTCCGAGTCTGTCCAAGTTAAAAGAGAAATTTTATAGTTCATCTTGCATTTCCAAGAGCTCAAATTTCCCGGATTACCACGATTGCAATAAACGTAAATAGCAAGATTATCTTCCAGTTTTTGTACCGACACACAGAAAGGTAAATTTTGTATATATATGTCTGGTGAATATTGAACAAACTCCAATTTTGAAACATTTTCGACAGTGTAGATTAAAGGTGCTCTCAGTGTAGTATTACCTAGAAATGATATAATATTATTATAAAGTAAATCTGAAAAATAATACATATCACCTGAAAAATTTTCAACTCCTGGATTGTAATCCAGCTAGAAATTTTTCAATAGGAAACGTGAATAGTTGGAAAATTGAAAATTTGTAATTTTACGAATGTATAGATCTGAACTCGGGAAGTTTAACAAGTTTTGATATGGAACATTCATAAATTGAAATGCAAGAATTCAAACAACACAAAGCCCAACCGAAGTTCCATAGTCTGGCCAGCGCTCTATTATTCACCATGTTTTAGCTTGAAAACGTTTATATCCGAGACAAAAACGGGCAACTTGCATTGTAAAGTTTTTTCGCAGAAATTCGTCACCAGAATTAATAAATAAATAGTAAATCCAAAAGTTTCCACTAGGGAAAAAATTAAAAAAAAAATGATAGCAGATTTACCAAATTGTTCCTGGTTATGCAAGTTACTGAAAGACTGTTTCCCAACAAATCATATTTTAAAACAATAGGAATGAAAGTAAACATTTATCATATAGGCATTGGCTGAAAAAGCTTTGTCAACTTTTTTTCAATACATGATGAAAAATATGTCTACCTTTTTCTTTGTTACTCATGGTGCATATAGTGAAACTCTGAAACGAAAATAAATACAACAGTTTTTGTTGTTTTCAGCACAAAAAGTAGAAATGCAGTAGAATGTTAATTGTATAACAAACAAATTGGTTGTTATCGTTACTGTTTTTAACTTTGTCTGCCTTTGTCATCTATAAGTATCAGTGACTAAAGATGCGTATTCATACTATTCATAGTCACTGCCCACTGCGTCTATTCACGTCTATTGAAATCAATTGAAGTCAATTGAAGTGTTGATGAGAGGTTGATGTGGGTTGATGATTCAGAATTTTTTATTATACAATATACCCTGATATATAACCGCCATGGCGGTATTAAAAATAATAGTATCAATGCCTTCACCTATCTATATATCGATATTGTGTCTTGGGTATATCTGTATATCTATATATCAGATTTTACATTGTCGCTTATGGGTGATCGATATATTTCGATATATCGATGAGTGAAGGCAACAATAATATGAACCATATGAACATATGTACTGTACAATGTGTTTGAATGTGTTTGAATCAGTTAAATATATTTTTATCCGATGATGAAAAATAAATTTCGCGAGAGAATTTTTCTATCTGATTGCATGGAAATTGATGGGAATTTGCATCTGACTGATTTGATCTAACAGCTATAATACGTGTGCAATTATAGGTGTCAAGTTTTGTTGATAGGAATAAAGAAGTGACAACAAAATTGAAGAATAAAATGTCGCTGGAAAGGCCGATTCGGACTCCGCGAGCTAAAAAAAGCGTGCTCCACCACCAAGACGTCGCAAATCCCGAGTTGATTTACGGAAAAATTGACAGGCCGATTCGGACTTCGCGAGCCAAAAAGACTGTGCTCCTCCACCAAGACGTCGTAAATCCCGAGTTGATATACGGAAAAATTGACAGGCCGATTCGAAGGCCGAAATTGCAGCTCAAATCCAAAGAAGCCAGTCTGGACGAATTGACGTCTCTTATCGATAATTTGGATGTTACCAAAAAATCTGAAAATTTGAAGGTTTTCTAGAGTTTTTAAATGTATTTAAATGTATAAATGTATTTATTTAAATGTATAAATCTTTAAAACTCGTTTATTTTTACATATATTTAAAAGATAATTTTTATTGATTCTTGATAGTTTATAGTTCTTTGCCAAACTTAACAATTGATAATGACTTTTTGGTTGAACTTCTGTATATTTTTGAGAATTAACTATAAAAAATTTTTTGTTCATGTACATTTTTTTCAAAGAATTTTAGAAGTTACTGACGAATTTATTAGCATCTTCAAGTTTCTGAAAGCTGTCAGTTATTGAGAATATATTATATAGATTTTTTTTTAATTCTTAAAACAATTGGCCTTGATTATAATAATTTTTAAATGTCTTGAAAGTCTTGAATGTTTGAAAAATGTCCCAACATTATTCAGATTTTTAAATGTTTTTCACTAACAATATTGACAAATTGTAATATTTGCAGGAACACGTCAATTTAGGTGCATCTGGTTCTAGCGAAATCCAAAATGTGCAACCGGAAGTAAGTTCCGCAACTCAAACTAAATTTAATTTAAAAATCAAAATCCAGAAAATTGGAAATTGAAATCTCATAATCCAAAAATAACAAAATTCGTATGATTGTTTTCATAAAAATGTCACAAATTCATAACAAATTTATAACTTGGTGAATTTCCAAATGTTGAAATATATAACCTTCAGAATTTCTTGTTTATAAAATGAAAACATGTCAGAATCAAAAGCTAAAAAATAATTCTTCAAGAAATGTGTCATCGAATACTCATAATTCAGAAATTAAAATATTAGTCTAATTGTCACAAAAATCCCCAAAATCATTGTTTGAAAACACTGAAATTCAACCTCACCTCAACCATCAAAATTTCTTATGAATTCTTTTTCAGCCAAGAAAAAAAAGAAAACGTCCCCAAAAAAAGATCCGAAAGCCTTCAGTCGAAGATGCTCTCCTCAACAACATTGGATCTCCCCCAAATAAGTCGCAACCCTCACAACCGACAACCCCTCAAACGCCAAAAACGAATGATGAAAAATTCCCGAATTATATATCGGAGGATACTCTTAGAAAAATCATGTCTGGACAGAAAAATGGGGAAAAAGAGTACGTGGAGGGAACATTGCGGATAAATTCGCGGTTCTACAAGCACGCTTATATTTCGATGCCAAACGAGGAGAAAGATCTGCTGATCGTGGATTTGCTCCATCGGAACCGCGCGCTCGAGGGCGACGTGGTGATCGCGGTCGTGCGACCCCGGCACGAGTGGCTCACTTCGGAAATGGGCCAAGTGCAAAAAACCGGGACCATCGTTTGCATCGTGCAAAAAGTTCATTCCAGGAAAGTAGTCGGCGTTTTGAGGGCCAAAAATGGCAACGTCATTTTGCATCCCCGGGACCCGAGATTGCCATTGCTCCGGGTCACGCCAGATTCCGTGCCAGAGTATTTTCTCAAGTATCCGGAATTGTACAAGGACACTTTGTACGTGGCTGTGATTGTGGCATGGAGAAGAGTCTTTCAAGCTTTTGGGTAAGATTTTATTTCGGATTTTGGACGTCAGTTTTGCTGGTTAGGGAAAAAAATGAAAATTTTTCAGTTTGTGAAAGTTAATAGATTATTTTTTCGTGGACGGTTTTGAACTTTTATGTTTCAAATAGAATTTAAAGTCACACTGTAAAAAAACGATTTTGTGACATTTCGCATAATTATAATTATATCTTGAGTTTAAAAATGAGTTTTCTCAGTTCCGAATATTGAGTCTCAAAATATAAAGTTGCAATAACAAATAAATATTCCAAAAAACTGAGGAATGTTTCGATTTATTTCCAGAGCGATAGAAAAAATGGTGGGCCGGAAAGGAGACTTGGAAGTGGAAACGAATGCTATAATGATGGAAAATAATCTCGATTCATCTCCTTTTGACGAGTCGTTATTATTGTCGACCTTGAGAAGTGATTACACTCTCACCGCCAGTGACCTTGAAGGACGGGAAGATTTGCGCAAGAGATGCATTTTCACCATTGACCCCGCGACAGCTGTCGATTTAGACGACGCGCTTTCCTGTCAACTTTTGGAAAATGGCAATTACGAAGTAGAACATTTTTCATAATTGATTATTACAAAATTTTCAAGATCACAACGAATGTTCTAAATCAAATTGAACAAAGTTACAGATGTCGAAATTTCAAAATTACATAACGTTGATTTATTAGTCCTTCAAAATAGAATCGAATCTCGGTGAATGTCCTTGAAATGAGTTGTAACAAGCTAAAAAATTTTTTTTTTTCTGAAATTTGCCGATAATTGGCACTTTTCGCGACTCAAAAGCGGAGCGGAAATGGCTCTTTTCCGAACGGTGAATAGCAGCGGAGTGAAATGGATTTCATTTCGCTCCGCTACAGTACTTCATTTCGCTCCGCTATAGTCGAGGGCGGAGCGAAACAAAACAAGATAGCGAACTTGGCCTAGTAAAAGAGTATCGAGGCAGCGGTGCACCGATTCGGGAAAGAGCCATCTCCGCGCCGCTTTCTCGATACGACAAGCGACAGTTATCGGCAAATTTCAGAAAAAGTACTATATGCAACTCGGAGCGGATGCTATTTCACTCTGCGGCAGTTTTTGCAGCTTCGAACTTTGACTCCGCTTCGCCTCGTCTCCGCCTCGGCCACCAAAACTGCCGCGTCGTAAAATAGCATATTTCCGCTCCTCGTTACGTAATGTACTATTTTAGATCGGAGTTCACATAGCCGACGTGACGCACTACCTCCCAGATTCCACAACTTTGGACAAAATAATCGCCCATCGAGCGACCACTGTCTACCTAGCCGACAGGGTGTACCACATGCTCCCGAAACAGCTGTGCCTCGCGTGCTCCTTGCTCCCTGGTCAGGACAAACTGTCTTTTTCCGTCATCATGGAAATGACTCCCGACGCGAGAGTGGTGAAATCTCGTTTCGCGAAAACCGTTATGAACTCCTGCATCCAACTGTCCTACGATCAAGCCCAACAGATGATCGACAATCCGGACGAGATTCCGGAGTTGAAAGTCGAGGGAAATTTTTCTTCCGAAGAAATAAGGGACACTGTCCGTCATTTTTACGGATTGTCGAAAATAATGCGCGAGCGGCGATTTGCGACCGGCGCTTTGAGGATCGATCAACCCAAATTGTACATTCGATTGGATCCTGTCACGCGCGCGCCGGTTTCGTATACATTGGAGGTGCAGAAAGAAAGCAATAGGTGAGTTTCCGCGTGCTTTTTGCTCGAATTTGATGGAGTTTTAGTGTTTATTCCATCTTTCTAGACTTGTGGAGGAATTTATGCTGTTAGCTAATGGAGTCGTGGCTGAGCAGCTGTACAAGACACTGCCGCAATACTCGTTATTGCGTTACCACAAAGCTCCATCGGGAAAAATTCTCGCCCAAACTTGCGAAATGTTGGAAAAATTCGGCATTGTTTTAGACACTGAATCGGCAGGTGCTTTGCATCGCAGCATGTCCCAGTATCGCTCAGATTGTGACAGCGACAACGATGACGCGAATTTTGCCGCCGAATGTAGAATGATGATCATCAACAATCTTTGCGCAAAAGCAATGACGGTAAGTGTTGTCATTAGAAAATTCGAATTTTTCAATATGTACCGATTATGTTCACAAACGATTAACCGTATTCATATTAAAAAGTAACAAATCCAGGTGAAAATAAAATCGGTTTTACGTGTCAGAAAATATGTTTCAGAGAGCAAACTATGGGTGTACGAATCCTGACAAACCACGGGATGACTTGAAACATTACGCTTTAAATGTTGATCTCTACACGCATTTCACTTCTCCGATCCGAAGATACGCCGATTGCGTGGTTCATCGTTTGTTGCACGCCTCGATCGGGGGACCTGTTATGCCAGAATCGTGGACGAATATATTGTGTAAAAAGTACGAACGTTTTTCGAAAATTTTCTTTACGAATTCAACATTTACGAATCGACTCCATAATAGTATATTATCCAACTAGTGAAGTAATGTAAATTTTTACGAATGTGAATCGGAATACGAACCTTTCATGCTTATAGAATAGCGGACAATTGTAATGTGAAAAAGTACAGCGCAAAACTGGCCCAGGAACAAAGCGCAGAATTGTACTTTGCTCACTTTTTGAAAATGACTCATCCTTTGGACACAATTGGGATTGTTCTGGAAGTCAAGGACAACTGTGTCGACGTTATTCTTCGATACGAAGCTTTGAAAATCCGAATTTACTTGGCTGACTTGAAGAAAATTGCTGATGTCACGTATGCCGATGAAAATTGTGTTCCGTCCATCAAAATTGAGTGGAAAGAAGCCAACGTGACGCAGGTAAAAAAATTTTCTAATACTGAAATTCAGTATTTTAAGTTATAAAATTCCAATGGCTAGATTCTAGAATTTTCGATTCATAGTTTTTGGATTGTTTTGCTTGTAAAAAGTAGGTGATTTTTACACTTATTCACTCTTTTCCGTATGAGTGGAAAAAACTGTCATTTTTAAACAAGTGAAAAAATTGGTCACTTTTTACACGCAAAAAACTGTCACTTTTTCGAGAATTGTAGAAAAAGTATGTTAATGAAACCTGAAAATTGACATGCCACAATTTTTCCAGATTATTAACATGTTCAGTATTCTGAAAGTGCAAGTTTCAAAGCATCCAGATGAACATCGGCTTGTGGGAACTATTTTACCACCACCAATCACATCAGCTGAGTGATCTTCCAACTTTGTGATCCTGTAATATACTGCACGGTTCTACGTTATTTATTTAACTATTACTCGGTTAATTTACTGAGTCGCAATCTGCATTTATGCGATTGCATGGGTTTTTGAGGAAACTTTTATTTCGACTTCTCGTTACCATAATTAATTAATTTGAGTAGAGCAGTCATATTGAAAAATCATCGTCCACTACCACACTGTGATAGTTAGAAAATAAAATCACTAGCAAATTTTTATTGTTCGATTTTCAAAATGATTTCTCATTTTGTACAAAAGCTCGATATGAATGTAGTTGGGGTTACTTATTGGGCCCCTTCTAGTCAACATGTATAACGTAATGTAAAAAAAACTGCCGTTTTTTCGCGAATTACAGAAAAAAACTCCGTGTGCCACAAGTTAAAAAAGCGCGATTTTCAATCATGTGATAGTTAACTCCACGTGCTCATTAAAAATCGGTCAATTTTCTACCTTGTGGCATAATCAACTATTACTCGCGGACTATAACCTCAAAGCTTTATTTACTCGCCATTTAGTGGTGAGTAAAAATGTCTTTGAGAAAAAAATTAAGTGAAATACAGTACATATTTGCGTACGCACGTAAGCTAGGTTTACATGCTTGCACAATTATGTGAATAAATAATTGCTGTAAAACGGAAAAAGTGCATCAAGTGACATTATTGACAGAAATTAGTATTAATCAAAGCGAATTCCTGTTTTTCACTCTCGCGGGAACTTTAGTTTCTCCTCTTTGACATGTAATATTTTTGTATTGATTGAATGTGCAATCTTGCTTGGGTACCCTTTACAGAAGTTTGTCGTTGATACCTTTTCAGGTTCATTTAATTTCAGGTTTTTTTAATTTTTAACAATTTCCGAACTGTTTAGGAATCTTCGAAAGTACAACGCAAAACGTGAAAGTAAATGAAAAAACATTATTGATTGTTACAGTTTCGATCCAGACTTCATAGTTTTTCCCTTACAAGTCAGAGAAGACAAAAATTCATACCATAGAAAAATGCGTTATTGTTTCAATGTCATGGTAATCATGTGATATATTTTTAATTCGTTGTTTTTAATAAATTTTTTTTCAAAAAACCGGCTCCTTTATTTTTTCTTACGCCTAAATTTCCTCTATATTTTTGGCTAAGCGTCCATAAAAACATGCCAAAAAACCAAAGCTATGTAACTTCTCCAATGTGTTAAAAACAAACAGCTTTCAGATTTATTTCGCCATGTATAAATAAAATAATAATATACAATATATTATCATATGAATATATAATAAACTATGAAAATAACACAAACCACAACTCAACGCAATAAAAACTGTACAAGAATCTTGTGACGTAGACTCGCGGAAAAAATACTCATCACTCTCCATTCGAGTTCCCATCAAACGAAAATCTCACAATGTGCTGGAGGAAATAATTGATCGAAATATCAATAATTCAAAACCAATGAAAACTGTAGACACATAGAAATAATGACGTTTGCCAATGACTACCACACTTTTTTTTCATGTACAATGTGTATTGTAATTTGATATTTACACGTTGGTGTACACTGTTTCGAAAAACCAGAGAAAGTAGGAAATCGCGGCCCGAACCCGGTTTCGTAAACACGCTGCTATCGCCGAATAAAAAATCACGCCGAACCGAGTTCGGCGCAGGCAAGTTTCCTGCTTCCGAAATCCTGGACTTCGGTTCTGCCAAGAACCTTGTGTAAAATGAGGTCTATGGCCATTCACAAACGTTAACTCGAGGGGGTGGACTGTTGCTGCGCCTGCGGCCTATTCCTGTGTTCGTAATTCACGAGCCTTTGCCCGACGAGGTACTTATCGTTCTTGATGTGCTCGTAGAGCTTCTTGAACTGCCGGATCTGGAAACTCACGACCATGCACGCGACGTTCACGAGGAGGAGGAAAGGGTAAATTCTTCGCGCGATAATAATCTGTGTTTGCAAATTTGTAACGAAAAGAGGAACGATGCTGTGGGCGACGACGTAGGGAACAGCGAGGGCGAGACCGAAGCAACATATTACAGGAGCTGCAATGTCCATCACGATGAATCTGAAATTTTTCGTCACTGTTTGATCGATTCTAACCTCAAAGTGGGAACTTCAAGGGGTCTATTCGACTATTATCCGAAGTGTACGGAAATTTCATGTGGGCAGGAAAAGTAATCGGATTTTCCGAAAATTCACCATTTTTCCTTATTGTACAATTTTAACTGAGGTTTTACCTTAAATCCATGTCCCGAATTCCATCGTTGTAAGCCCGTTCGATGGCTAATCGGAAGCGACGTTCGGGGCCCATCATGGTCACGGCCGTCGCGATCTTGGTGTACAAAACCCCGAGGGCCCAATCCTGCCATATGAAGAGAATCGGATTTTGCTCGAGCGGAACACGAAGTGGCACGACGATCACGAGCTCCAGCAGCAGACCGAAGAGCAAAGGAATCACGCCGACGAGGAGGACGAAGGCTACCGTGGCCTTGAGCCCGATCACCGCCCAATGCTTGATTTTGTCGAGTATCGCGCGTCGACCGCGCGGTAGCCAGGACATCGCCAGGCCTAGCCCTCGACTCACCGCCCAGCACACGTAGGACCCGCACGCTACGGTGTACACTTCGTGCACTTTGTCCGATGATTCGGTTGCTATTGTTGTGACGTCTGAAAATTTACATATTGGCGATGACATTAATTTATTTTTATTCATTTCTCCCAATTTATTTGTCAATTACAAATTTATCGCAATTAGAGGGCGGGAAGTGTCTTTTTAATTCGCGAATTCAATTATCGAAAAAAATTGATAATTTGTAAAATCCGAAAATTATCAAAAATTAGAGCATTTTGAAATGCGAAAACTTACTATCTCCCGCCACAAAGGGCGGCATGGTCATGGTGTTGTGAGTTCTCCCGGCGGTCCAAAGGACCATGACCTTGCGACCGATCCACACGGGAACGGTCATGGCAGCGAGGCTAATGACGACGAGGGAGACGCAAATGCACAGCAGCAAGAGAACCAATCTGGCTGGAAACCAGAGCGGTCTCTCGTAAGGTTGGAAGCCCGTGGGACCCTCCCTCTGGAGCATGGCCTGGTGAGCGGCGCCGAGGCCGATGGGCTGAGGCTCTTCGGCCACGGCGTTCGGCTCCTCGCTCTCGTCCTTCAGCAGGTACGACCGGAGGTTCAGCAACCACGCCACCAATCGACACCACGTCTTTATCAGCGCCTTCATCCATACTCGCGTGTGCGACTGTTCCAGAAGTGCCGGAAGAATCACGTGGAGCAGCACTAATTCCAGAGACAGTTCGCTCATCTGCGATTCCGGAATATATTTCGAATTAATATAAATAAAATCTTGAGTAGAGTGGAGTAGAGTTCTTGAATTATCGAATAGCAACTTTGAAGGTTTTGAACATTAGAATCTAAAACTCGAATCCAAAATTCGCAATTCTGAGTAACTCTTAAGTACCAAAAAAAAAAAAACCCTTAAACCCTACTATAATTACCGGAGCTTCACTCTGCATGACAACCATGTAAGGCAAAAACCCAGGATAAGCCCACTTGAGTATCCTGATGGGAACCCAGACCATCAGCAAAATGGCGGTCCCAAAAATAATGGCCGATGCGACGAGTCTCCTGACGTGCGTCAGAATTGGCAGGTGAATCATCTCCTGAATTGGCGAGAAGTCTGGGTCGAGGTTCCTCAGGAACCAGAGTACCCCGGGCCTGAGAACTTCCCTTAAGAGCAGAATGAACGAGGCGAAGTAGTAGATGTAGACCATGCCGGCGAGCCAGTGGATGAACATCGAGGTGCTAGGAGCGTGTTTGAAGGACGCTTCCCGGTCACGGAGGGTCGCGTCGAACATCGCCAGGGAACAGATGTCGAGCCACCAACCACAGATCGACGGCAAAACACCGATTTCCACGACGGAGAGCAACGAAACCTTGACGACGACGTAACAGAGGCCGAGGATGCGCTGCGATCTTTGGAAGCCGATTATCGCCGCGAGGGTGTGTAGCACCACCAGCCACAAGCCGATCACGCAGTAACCGCACAAGGTCGTTACCAAACCTTCGAAGTGCGAGGCGACCGCGTGCTCTTGGAACCCCAGGC
Organism: Platygaster equestris; assembly: GCA_030522785.1. Classification (NCBI taxonomy): domain Eukaryota; kingdom Metazoa; phylum Arthropoda; class Insecta; order Hymenoptera; family Platygastridae; genus Platygaster; species Platygaster equestris. Next base: position 136,133 of record JAPYZK010000036.1, read on the forward strand.
TCACGATTGCCAGGTTGCCTATGTGGTAGGGGCAAAATGCGAATACCTGAAAATGTACAGAGATGTTCAAGGTTATTAACTCCTGATTACAGATTACATGTGATCAATTGTGATCCGATTACGTACAATTCAATCACTCAACTGCATAGAGACGATTACAATTTGATTACTCAATTACATGTAATCGATTAAAATCCATGTAGTCAATAACGTTGAATAAACGACAATCTAATTTACATATATTTTATTACGATTCAGTTATTACTCAATTAAATGTAATTGATTAAAGTTCAATCATTTAATTACGTGTACTCCATTACCACCGAATTATTCATTCATATTCAATAACATGTGATGGAGAGTCTACTATATTCAAAACACATTTGTTGAAGGTCTACTGTATTCATAAATACAGTAGATCTTTGATAAGTGTCCTTCAAACACAGTCGAATTTCGGTAAATGTCCTTCGAATAATTATGTTTATTCTATAGAAAGATAATGAATTCTTTACCATAATGAAGAGAGTGTTGAGGGAAATAATCCAGAAGACGTGCTCCAAAAAGAGCAATGACCCATCTAATCCCAACAGTCTCTCCCAGGTGAGTTCCTCGACTGGCCTGTCCCAGTCCATGGGGTTCCAATTGGCTTCCTCGGCTTCCCCTTGACCCTGGTCACCACCTTGGACTTGCGCCGCCCTCCCCCAAATACCCCCCAGACCCCCAACATTTCCTTGTCCACCATCAGGGTTGACGTCGCCTTGCCTTGGTTCAACTGGTTCAACCAGCTCTTCGTTGCCGATCATGTTTCCGTCACCTGAAACAACATCATTTTTTGATATAAAAATTCGTTATACGTACTTTCAAATAGTTTTTGAACCGTCAGTTATTGAACAATTTTCCTTTCTTTTTTCACTTTCATAGTTGAAAAAATAATAACAACAATCATATTGCAGAAAAAAAGTGTCAATAATTTGTCTTCAAAAATACTACACAAAATGTGCTTACAAATTGAATTTTTAGTTGTCAAATTGATATGGAATGACCCGTTCATGTATTTTCCAATACATGAACTTTTTTCTGGGCACAAATTACCCTGATTGATGACTTCTTCTCTGGGTGGTTCATTGGCAAAGGGGGGAACATTGTTGTTGTCATGACCAACAGGTCGTTGATCTTCAAGTTGCGCATTGTTTTGCAAAGGTTGCTCAGCGTTGTTTACGGGCGGATCGACGTTCCTTTCGATCCATTCGGGACCACCCGCATGAAGGATTTGTTCCCGCAACCAAACCAGTCCTATAAAAGCTATCAGTGTGCAAGTGACGACGAAACATCCATGGAAAATATCGGAAGATATATTCTCCGTGGACAAAATTTCCATTGGCAGAGTCAGAATCTGAAAATATTCGTCATTGTAACTCTGGCTCAAAAAACTGTTCATAATGCAAAATTTCAAATACATACAAATTTTAGCAACTCTGAAAACTAAAACTTCAAAATCCTGAATTTTCAAAAATTTGAAACTACTAGGATAGAAAACATGGACAGTTTCAGGAAAAATCCAAGTTCTCCAGGCATTATGCGAAAATAAAAATTACTTTGAGAAGGTCGAAAGAACCGCTGAACAGGACGCGGTAGGTTCGGCAGGCTGTCAGCGGGACGATCCCAAGCCAGGCAATGGCGACGAGGGTGTAATGCAGCCAGTACTTGACGGCGGTGACAACACTGGTCAAAAGGCCATAAAGGACGTCGCGCAAGGGCAGTCTTCTGGGCATGTCCGGGCTGTAGATCGGGGTGAAGGAGAACCGGTAGCCACAAAGTTCACAGAACTCCTTCCTCGAGTAACGCATCCACTGCACCAGGCACTCTTGATGGATCCACTTGATGCTTCCGGTGCAGATGCAAGGATGGAAAAGTGGCCGGTCCGCCAGACCCTCTGACCTGCACACCCTGCATATGTCCGCGCTCAACATGTCCTCCGTCATGTTACTGGTTTTCTCAGACTCGCCGGATTCTCAATTAAGCAAAACCTGATGAAATAAGAATTTTGAAACTTTTGTTTCCAGAATCCTTTGCGAATTTCGAAAATTTGAGTACACAATTCAGAAATGTCAAAAACATAATATATTTTTCCAAAACGTCCTCGTCCTTTCCTCCCTTCAAAATCACCATCCAAAAAACGCATCGAATCAACCTCGATCTTAAGAACCCCAGAAATTCCAAAATCCTATGGAATTTGCGAAGGTCAACAAAAGCTCGGGATAAATAAACAAAAGTATGAAAATCGCTCGCAAGTACACGTCGTTCAAGTAGGTGTTGCGATGACAACACCAAGGGCGCATGTTTCGCGGATTTGTCGAGGACGACGATGAGTTGGCGAAAATACAAGTATCCCAAAAAACTTACGTTTTTGTGCGACGTTAAAAATCACACTGAATTACTGGGCATTATAACAAAACAAAACTTGGGAAAATATCTACTGCTACTCTTCCAGTTTTCCACAGTTTTCATATTTTTCTTCTTCATGAAGTACTCAGTATGTACATTGCAGTACATCATCTGACATTCTCTGACATTCTCTGACATTATATGATCATCTCAAGAATGTATGCAAAGAGCACTGATCTGTATAATACACTGGATAGCTGATCCCATTCCCCCACCACTAGTTTTTTGACCCCAATTGAACCGCGCCATTTGTAGGTATTGGGACA